>WNWK01000717.1:137500-255000 GCA_009830355.1 Cherax destructor
ACCTACAGTGAGGCAAGAACCAGCTTCTGATTCTTGCTATATGCTATACTTAGACACCTGCTAGCTATTATCAGGTCATGTTCCCACTTTGAATAAAATGATCTACAAGCAAGTAATCTAATAGATAATAGATGCACTCTACGTACGTTAATATTGCAGAAAAGTAAGAAACCTATTCTGGATACACTAAATGAGACCTATTGTCTGAACGAGTTTATAATTATCACAAGATATAAATGATAAAATAATTGAGGAAGCCACAAGTTTTATATACAGTGATGCTTTAGGTGGTGTTTTGTTAGGTTAGGAAAGAGGAGAGGGTTTTAATTTTAATGTTTTCGTTATGACTAACCGTAGCACGGGTGGGGATAGAACCCGCGGTCAGATAGTCATAAAACTCCAGACCGACGGCTGGTTATACCGGTCATACCGCTTGTTATGCTTACAGTAAACGTCATTGAAATTTCAAAAATTAGTTTCTTTTTTTATAAAAATAAATTTTTAAGGTTTATATACACAATCAAATGTAAGTTTTGGCAAATAGGAGACTAATATATCTTCTTAGGATGTTTATTGTAGAGTATAGATCAGTGTTTTGATAATGGATTTATCATTGACATGTTGATGTATGCTACAATAACTGGTCTAAGAAATCACAGGCCAGTGCGTTGTCCACTGAACCATGTTGGCCTAACAAGAATCATCCAACTACGTCTATTTCTTTACACCCTAGGAAGGTGTATAGCAATATACCTAGTTATATGAATCTTCCTGGACCAGCTCGGTCCAGTGAATAACACACTGACCTGGTAGTTTTACCAATCACTTGCCATGGATTCGAGTTCTACCCATTCCCTGACTTGTTTACAGTCGTCTTATTACGATTTCCTGTCATATTCTAAGAGGACAGAATCTTAGTCTTTTCCACCTATCAAAATTATAATTCTTTTAGCAGCCTAGCTCAATCCTCTTTTCATTAAAAGTAAGTTGCAATAGTTTTTTGGTTAAAACATTACGAGTTAGAGGGCCGTATAAGAAGCAAATATATTTAAGATCATCATTCTATGAATGATGTACTCACCTAATTGTGGTTGCAGGGGTCGAGACTCAGCTCCTGTATGTGGGATGGTGTGTGTGGAGTAAATGTGTTAATTTCTGATGTGATCCACAAGTCTCGTCATCCTGGGAGTAAGCCTCATCATTAAGGCTGTGATCTACGCTCTGGACCTTAAAGTTATCCAGTTTCTCCATACCTGGTCCTAGTATGATAATACGTTGGTGTATAGTGTAGTATACTCATGTTTAATGATACCACATTAATTAAACCGTCACTTAACAAAAGATCTGAAAGAAAATTTCATAGGATTTTCCCAGTTAACCGAGTGTTCTGTTGACTTCACGTGCTAAAATAGTGCCAAAATTCTTATTTAATATACTGTATTAGTGTAATATGTTGGGTTATTGTCATTCAGGACAATGTACGTGTCTGAGCGTTGTTTACATTCTATATGAAAAATGCATGTATAAACAGAAAAATATTCTCATGTATGTATTCTAACTTTACGTCTCATAAAACGTATTTGTTTGTTTGAAGGTCTTGTCACAGATGTTTTACTCTCGTTGTTGATCAACTCAGGACGGCAACACAACAAAGCACTCAAGAACCAGGATTGAAAAAATGGTAGAAGAAAGAACGAGGCAATTAGTAGAAAACGCTAACACGTGAAATAATGTAAACCTTGATTATAACAACATTTATGTCAATAAGGTTATTATATCTGGATGAAATTCTCCTCGAGAGAAACGTTCTTTCAATAAAGACGTGTGCTGTTTCACTGATCAGTGTCACAAAATGCCGAGAGGTGTATATTTTTTGACAACTCGATAAACAAATATACTTTGTACTGAACATATTGAAATTCAGAGAACTACCTTAACCTATGAATATGTATAACAAGAAAAAGAAACATACTTTCTCACTGTGAGAATGATTTGACAAGAGACTTCAATTGCATGACTTAAAGCGGAAGACACCATCAATGCGTCTCATCCACTTGTGTTATCCAGTTTTCAGTATTCTTGCTTTAAAGATTCAATATACAGATTACTTAATAGGAGTGAGCGCAAATTTGTCATTGCTACGACAAAATTTGTTGAAAAAAAAGACTGGAGAATTCAGAGGGCTAGGCTGTATATAATAATTTTTGCCGGAAGGTCACCGTTTTCTCTAAATTGAAAAAAATAGTTCAGTAATTTTGACCTACTTAGGGAAGTTTTTGGATGCTTAAGAGGAGGATGAGGTGACTATGGAAGCTCTGGAGGTTTCAGAGGTTATGGATACTACAGCTAAACTTCGCTAATTGACAATATTAGTTGTGTTTTCTAATTATTGGCATCCATTGAAATACTAACAAGGCGTATTTGGCCTCAACACGATCTTCCAAATACCCATATACTGTTTTGGATGAAGCACAATGTAAAGAATGATGCGTGGGTAGTAAAGTGAAAAACAATGTTTTATTGTGATATATCGCTGTTTATAGAGCTATGTCTATGACTTAGAAGTTCTAAGAACACAAAGCGTCACAAGGAAAGTATGTTCTTCGCTTGCATCTTGTCTGCAATGCTGTCATTGATAAATTAGACACTTGTGCAACACTTGGGTATCTTTATTGTGGAAACGTTTCGCCACACACTGACTTCATCAGTCCAATATGAAGAAGAATAGTAAAGATCAGGAGATTGAGGTAATCAGTCCATCAACCTGAAATCGATGTAATTAGTCCATCAAGATTGATCGACTCCAGACTGAGGGACTGATTACCTCAGTTTCCTTCTAATCTTAATTATTCTTTATATTAGACAGATGAAGCCACTGTGTGGCGAAACGTTTCCTTAATAAAGTTTCCCAAGTGTTGCATGTGTGTCTAATTTATCAACTTGTCGGTTCTCTGAACCATTCATCTACAAGCTGTGCTCACCTATTTGTGGTTACAGGGGTCGAGACTCAGCTCCTGGCCCTGTATCTCTTTGTACAGTACTGCTGCTTACTACACACAGTAATTATAAAGTTTGGAATATATTTCTGGCCAATTGATATTATACCTAAAATATTTCAATGCATATTCCAGTATTTTGCTCGTCCTGTTTCATGCCATTCAGAGGAATTTATAGACGAAATGCAAATTATGGTTTCTGCATGATGGGATATCCTTCTGTTATTATACAGTTCAGACAAGTTGATAAGACACTTGTGCAACACCTGGATATCTTTCTTGGTGAAAAATAAAGATACAAAGGTGTTATACATGTGTATGTTTTTGTTACTGCCTAGCTCACTAGTGTTCCTGTAGACAGGACACTTGTCTTCCGGAACACTAGTGAACTAGGCAGAAAGAAGATGAATAAGACATGTATAACACCTGGGTACCTTTTTTGATGAAAAATAAAGATACAAAGGAGTTATACATATATATTCATATTATTGCCTAGTTCATTGGTGTTCTTGTAGACTAACATGTTTGTCTTCGTTGCTGAAGCAATCCTTAGTCTAGCTGTGTAAGCTTCCCTAATAGATATCTAATGGTTATAATCGTAACCATGATTTTTAAAGGGGTGGATAGGTGAGCCAGCGGAAGGCCTCGGTTAGAAGACAAAATTCTAGATGTGGGTCATCGTATGACTAAGACCCGCCTCAGGAAACACCTGTCTTGTTTCCTGACAAACCTTACCTAACCTTACATAATTTAACCACTTCGAGTTTGCATTGCTGATTGAAAATTTGAGTTCAGCTGTTCGTAATTTTCACAATAATCTGACATGGTTATTGGAAATCCGCTTTCGTCTGTATTATATAACTTTTTAAGTAAATGGACACAAATAATAACTATTGTAACATTTTATTGTGGCAACGTTTCACTCTCCAGGAGCTTTCTCAAGCTCCTGGTGAGCGAAACGTTGCCACAATTGTCACAATAGTTGCATCTGTGTACATTTACTGAACATTTTGTAGGTAATTCTACCATTGTTATTAAATAACCTGTATATTGAAACTTGTTAAACAAAAGCGCTGAAAAATTGCTACCTGTTAACATAAAGTTGACGAGGCTTATAGATGTTTTCACTGCCATGTAGTGAAATTTTTTGAAGATTCCATATATTAAACGCATGGTTTTTTCCAGCCAAATGCAAAACTAAAAAAAAAATGAGCTTGAGGTACTCTTGTGTTTTTTTTTTTTTTAATTTGTAATAACGGACTCGGTATATATGTTTATTTTAATATATGTATGAAAACATGTTTGTATATTTATTACGATTATCGTCAAAAGAAAAATAGTGTTTTTTTTGGCTATACTTTTCATGGTTATGTGGAATTGTGTCTGTGAGTTCATTGATGCTGTGGCTAGCAAAAATTATTATATAGCATCCAAGTTTCAATGCTCCCTGAAAGATCATTGATAATGTCTTCCAGCAAAGAAAAAAATAATACTGAAAAGACCTCTCAAGCAAATATAATAAAGAAAGGACAAGTTGCAGAACAAACTTGACTGCTCTTCGTAGAGCTTAGTTAAGTCTTACCAGTAAGTGGATAAAGCTCTATATACACTGAAATGTCGTCCAATACAAACTTGATCTGTCTTTTATAAAACAGAAACAAAGGTAAAATATATTCAGGAATCTTTGTGTTACGCTGTTATGAGAATAATAATAATTTCCCAGTTTTTGAAGACCATTATCAAAACGGGTTTTTAAGAACGAAAATGCAGTGAATAATTACTAATATAAAGAAACTGAAGTATCTGTTATCCGGGATCATCGACCTTGCAACTTTCTCAGACCAGATTAATGGGAAAGAAAATATCCCATGGATAAAAATTAAGAAACGCGGGGAAATAAATATATGTGAATACTGAATGCAAGTAGAAATTTATTAGATTTATCTGTCGTCTTAGTTGTTTTGTGAGACAGAAAGAGAAGTGATAATCCTGTCAGAGTGCAAAACTTTTAATAGATTGTAGTTTTACACTGATTTAGCTGGGTGATTGTGCCAAATAATGTCATGGTTCTTGCCAGTAAATTCTAGACATATAATCAGGTTAAACGAAAGACTAAGAAACCAGACTGGAAAACAATAGGTATATTTCTATTATAAGAAAAGGACAGAAGTCTTTAATTCTGTGTTATCCATGTGAAGTCAACTGGACACTCAGTAGACTGGGAGGATACTCTGACATTTCTAACATTTCTTTCATTAAACATATTGAATCTTTTGTCACTAAACCCAACTCGCTACATTCTACCAGTGTGTGGGTCAAGGTCTGTAGAAACTAAATAAATCTTTGGTTAGAGTTTACCACAACTTTAATGCTGACATTTTTCCTGTAAAGATGGGTTGTGTTAGTGAAAAAAAGCTGTTGATAGGAACTTTGAGTCAATGTGTTAAACATCTCTATAAAGTCACTCTGCTAGTGTCTCACCGCTTGCCAGTTGAGTGCCTCTTGTTTCCATGTGTTTGCAGTGTCAAAACAAAATAGTGAACAGTTTATCGACTAGAACAAGTCACTACAATTTAATTCAGTCTTCCTTTCTTTGTGATCGTTACATTGGCAATATACAGACAAGCGACAACAACATCGTTCGGCAGTATTTGCCGGCATCCTCCTTGCCTTTCAAACTGTAATAACTGCAGTTAACTGGCTCTTATTAATTTTTGATATAAAAAAGTAGCCAAATTACTCAAATTTCTCACAGTAGCGGTGGCATTTACTTCTTATCTTTCCCAGTTCTTCTACAAGTGCTAAATTGGTTAGTAACGCTAGACAGCAGGCGGTGAATTATATGTTAAACATTGGGTATTTTTATAAATTAGACACACATGCAACACTTGGGTATCTTTGAGGAAACGTTTCGCCACACAGTGGCTTCATCAGTCCAATACAAAGCAGAAAGGTGTAAGGAGAGGAGGAGTTTGAGGTAATCAGTCCCTCGGCCTGGAGACGATGTGTTCAGTCCACCAGTCTTGTAGAAACTACAGCATAGGGCGTAGTAGTGGCTTATATACTGTAGGCAGGTGAGACGAAGCAGGAGGAGGCGGGGTCATAGTGGTACCATCCACTAGTCGAAGCCTACTTCGACTAGTGGATGGGTCCACTATGACCGCCGCTCCTGCTCGTCTCACCTGCTATCAGTATATGCCACTACACGCCCTATGCTGGTTTCTACAAGACTGATGGACTGAACACATCGACTCCAGGCCGAGACTGTTACCTCAACTACTCCTCCACACCTTTCTGCTGATGACTGATGACACTGTGTGCAACATTTCCTCAAAAGATACCCAAGTGTTGCATAAGTGTCTAATTTATAACTTGTCGGTTCTCTGAACCATTCATCTACATTGGGTATTTTTACTCGTAGACGTTCCGCCCTCCAGTGGCTTTATCAATTCAATACATAGACGTAATATAAATATATACAACAAATATTGGAAGATAAGGTAATCAGCCCCTCAGCCCAGGAGCAGGTGATAAGCACCATAGTCTTGAAGAATCTTGTCGGTATGGAATACCACTGATGAACAGCTGGTACGTTGGAAGAAGATATGAATTAGTAAAAGCTTTATTAGAGCAACGTTTCGCTCAAATAAAGGTTCATTCAGAATTTCCGAGATAATTTGCTTCTAAGTGAAACGTCTTAATAAGAGTTTTCACTCTATTCCAATCATTGCTTAGCTTACTGCCTCTTCAGCAGACACCGCTGGTAACGTGAAGGTTGTATAGGTTTGTGGTGCAGAGTAAGACTGTTTAAGACGACGTTTCGCTCAGGATTGAGGTTTATGAAGTCTGATAATGTTTTTCACACATCTTGTGGTTATTGCTGTAAGGCAGTGTTGTTGGTATGGACATGACACGATGACTTTCAGTGTCCGTTTGACAAAAAAAATATCAATTACCATCTTGTTTCCCTATCTGTACCTATGGTGGCTCTGTCATGTGATAGATTGCCTTTTCTTGCCTCTTATTATATATTTCCATGTGACGTAATATTAAACGAGTTGGACTGGTAAACCAGCGGAAGGCCTCGGTCACATGACCAAACGCTCCACAGTCAGATCACAGTCAAATTGCCCATTTCTCCTGACAGGAAAAAAACTGTCACCACCTCTACACTGAGTTGAATGATCAGGGACGTTTCTTTGACAAAATTCTCACTGATGATAAGGAAGAAATAACTCGAAAGACCTAAGTAACCATTTCAACATATTTGTGTAGTTTATATATATAATATACAGTATGTATATATATATATATATATATATATTTGTAGTTTTCAACTGTATTCATATAGTTGAGGTTGAAAGTAAAAGTTAAAAAAGAAGATTTAGATGTACTTTATGTATCATTATACACATACATAAAAAAATAAAAGATAATTACGAGTATGCATAGTGTTTCAGTATCCGTTATTCTCGCTTCATGTACAACACGGTGATTACCTGACTCAGGTTCGAGCCTTCAACGCTATTTGCAGTGACTCACACGGGTTGAGTGCTGCCTTGTAAGGGTTTTAATTCTTGGGAATGGGAGGTTAATTTGGTTTGACCACAGGAAGGCGAAAGTAGCTCCGATTCCCCGGATCTGAAACCCTTAAGCATCAAGGCACTTGAAGGGGAATTTGGAATGAAATGTTTTGGTGTATTTTTGCACAGGACATGAAGCCTGAACAATCCTCATGTAAGTCTATATATACGTAATTATTAATTCCACTTTACTAACCAATCTGTCGGGGCAAAAGTCATGTATCTGACAAACTGGTCAGTTTAAGAGTAAAATTCTAACCTAGTGGAAACGAACGTTTAGAACAGTGAGTCATTTTCAAGGGTTAAGTAAATATTAGTCCGATGTTGTCCCCACTTGTTGTTAGTGATACATGAGTAGTTGATGCCCTGGAGAACGTGAATATGGTGGAATATCCTGTATCACCAGACGAAAGGAAATTGTAGTTACTGGAGTGGAAAGTAAGAAACAGTTAATGTATCAGGGTGCTGGGTGGAGTACTGCATCGCACCGGCTTACCAGCAGATCAACAGAAAAGAACGACTCACGAAATCGTAATGATACGATTGTAAACAAACCATACCACGGGTGGGGTTAGAACCCGCGGTCAAGGGAAGTTCCTTGACGCTGGTGAGGGGATCTTGATCGAGGGAATTGGATCCGTGCTCCAGTTCCTGAATCGAGTCTGAATATCTTCCATCCCCCCCCAGGTGCTGTATAATCCCTATGGGTTTAGCGCTCCTCCATGATAATAATAATAATATAGAATGTATTAGGTTTTTAGAGATGACATAAAATAACAGGGTACCTAACAAGCATTATCCAGAGAGGTTAGTGAAAGTGACCTGATTCATATTTTGCATTTCAATATTGAAATATAGATGGATTTAGGAACAGTCCCCCGCATCTACAGCAGTTTCTTTACGAATTTAAGCCGGCCTGTGTGACCCTTGTGGGTTTAGCCCTTAGTTATAATAATAATTACTGATTGGATTACGAGAAAATTGAATGAACATCGTTTCACCTACATGAGGCTTTATCGCAAAGGTGAATGGGAATCTTTATTCTAGAAACGTTTCGCCCGCCAATGGCTTCAGATCCCATCTTTACCCTTTGCATTGGACGGAAGAAACCTCTGGCTGGCGAAACGTTTCCAGAATTAAGATTCCTAAGTGTTGCACCAGTGTCTTATTTATCATATAATCACTTTTCTAAACTATTTTATTGAACTTCGTCGTTGAAACAAGAATCAAGTACAATGTCCTATTAACAATGGCTTTCTTTTATAAACCATACCACGGGCGGGGATAGAACCCACGACTCTCTGGTCGCGGGTTCTATCCCCGCCCGTGGTATGGTTTGTTTACAATCGTCTCATTACGATTTCGTGAGTCAGGCTTTCTTGTATGTATATTTTTATCTCCAGTTAGCTTTGCAGAGAATATGACTCCACCTCTAGTGCCAGTTACACGCGCCAGTCCTCGTAGGGGTTGCCAGTGCCAAACACCAGGCCAGGGATTATCCTAGTCAGAAGGCAGGAGTAAAATTGTAGATGACAGAAGGTATAACAGTCCTGACAACATGGATGATCTTCACCAGTGACTTCCTCTCCACTCCATATACCGTTAAGTAAAATGACACAGATGCAACTAATGTGACATTTTATTGTGGCAACGTTTCTCTCTCCAGGAGCTTTGTCAAGCCTTTACCTTGACAAAGCTCCTGGAGAGCGAAACGTTGCCACAATAAAATGTCACATTTGTTACATTTGTGTCCTTTTACTTAATGTATTGGTAATTCTACCAATATTAATACAATCCATATACCGTGTTCTCTCATTCTCTTGCCTCATTTTGAGTGGCCAAGGTTTCGGGACCCAAACGTATCTATTAAAGTGTAATATACTTGTGTCCTCTCATCCGTACAAATGTAGAGATTATCATAGATAATCAGTATAATGTGAAGAGCACTTTGGAGTCCAAACATTACCTAGCACATACCAACAGTTGACTTGGTATATCATGATGTGTATCAGAGGTTCCCAGATGACATGTCACCTAGTGGTGCGCCAGAATAAATTCGATATTGGTGAAATTCTTATTTAATATTGTTTTAGCAAATTTCAAATGTATTCGACATATTCACGAACATCTACATTTACGAAAAGAAATCTATGCCAATAGAAGTGTGAGTAATTGTGTGGATTGTTTCAACTACGTTATTGTGATTTATTTTAAATTTGTAGAACTGGTGGAATGAACCATTATTATCGACCCATCCCGAGGCTATGAGCTAATAAACGAAATGAAACAAAACTGACCGAAGCTCAATGCGTCTCAGATCTTAGCGTGCCTGAGTAAAAATATGTGACCAGTTTCTCCTTTTGTTTTAGTCTGGTGGTATGTTATACGAATGTGAGGTAAACGAATCAATTAGAATAGTGATCACTGGTTAACCTAATGAAGTGATGGGTGTTTAACTAGACACAGCTAGTTCAGTGTTGGAGAGTCTACCTGGAGGGCATTCCGGGGATCAGTGCCCCCGCGGCCCTGTCTACGACCAGGCCTCCCGGTGGATCAGAGCCTGATCAACGAGGCTGTTACTGCTGGCTGTACGTAGTCCAACGTACGAACCACAGCCCGGCTGATCTGGCACCGACTTTGGGTATCTGTCCAGCTCCCTCTTGAAGACAACCAGGGGTCTACTGGTAATGCCCCTTATGGCTGGTGGGAGGTTGTTGAACAGTTTTGGGCCCCGCGGGTATGTTGTATCACCTGCCAAGTCTTTTGCTTTCGAAGGAAGGTAGTTAGTATACCGGTGATAGTCATGGTAGGAAGGTGTTATTGTATTGTGTTTATGCTACTACTGTTACTGCACTGTTAAGGCACTGCTGTACTGTGTTAAGGCGCTATTGTACTGTGTTAAGTGCTACTGTGCTGTGTTAAGCTGTTGTGCTGTGTTAAGTGTTGCTGTCTTGTGTTAGAGTTACGTTTACTGTTATCTTGTGTTTACAAACATGAGTGTCATATATCATTTCATTACTTTTGTATTAATTATAATAGTGCAAGAATAACGAAACACAAATCAATCATCTCCATACACTGATAAGCACACTTGACAGCTGTCATTCAAAATACGTTCACGCACCTGTAATGGACACCTGGGTAATATTTAGTTTATTAGCAAAATAAAAAAAAATCGTTAAAGAGTCGCACTGATAGTATATCAGAAAATATTCCCTGACAACTCGTCAGTCGTAGCA
Source organism: Cherax destructor (assembly GCA_009830355.1). NCBI lineage: Eukaryota > Metazoa > Arthropoda > Malacostraca > Decapoda > Parastacidae > Cherax > Cherax destructor. Next base: position 148,319 of record WNWK01000717.1, read on the forward strand.
ACCAACGAATATTATTCTTCGCAAATTGATGCAATGTTGCAAATCTGGCCAATATTTTGGTTCATATTTGCTACTTATTTAAGTCTCCACGTGTCAAAGCCACTCTGTTCAACACATTAGACAATGTAGAAACAATGATAAGAAATTTACGTTCTTATCAGTTGTATAAATGTGAAATCCATTCACTGCTTTTCAACACTGCAAGAATTCATGGAAACTAATAAAATTGTTTCGGATGGGCAAGTGGAAGGTCAGAACACGTCAAGTAACTGAGCCAGCAGCTACGTAGATACGTCTTCCCCAAGGCACCTCTCGCCTCGATATTCAATTCACTTGAAGTTCCTCTCCCTTGTCTCTAACCTGTCACCTCAACAGGAACAACTAATGTAGTTATCTGATGGAGGACGACAAATACAATTCAAGCGAAAAGCAACTCTTGGATTTCCGGGCACAAGTGGAATAGTTGTTGGGGTTACCCAAGCGAGCCTTGAGGGTATGGATGTCATTTACCCAGACGTGGGTATGCTAGGCCGGGTCTTTCAGCGCTCACAGCACTGAAGACGAACTATCGCAATAGGATGGATGCTGAAGAAGATCTGAGAGTGAAACTGTCCTCCATTGGTCCTAACTTCGCTGACCTTTGTGTTGCATTGAGAGTTCATCCGTCCCACTGACAGGTAAGCTGCAACATATCAATAATATCTTTTATTGCATAATTCTCATTATTTTGCATTAGCATTTGTATTCATAAGATGTCATAACGCTGTTTGGAATATACGCAATTATCCTTTAGTGCAGATGTATACACATGACGCTTATATAATAAAGATGTCCATGATGTGTGCCGTTGTAAACAAATTAAGTCTGAGTAACAAAGGTGATGTGGGGTGCGCGGATTATGACAGTTGAATGAGCGTATGTGGCGTAAAATATTTGGAAATCTTTGATTTATATCTCCATGAAAACTTTCCAGTGTTAGTAGGTGGTGTAGGAGAGAAACAAGAAATAAAGATAATCCCATGTTGGGTGATAAGAAAGGCTAAATGGGACAAATATATAGAAAAGTAACATTTTTAACAAACTTTACATATTCGTAGACGACAAATGCAGACATGAGGGAAGTATTATTGCAAGGAGCAGTGGGCACCACCACGCGATTTACTGCATAAGTGAGACTTTCAAATAAGTGTGGAATACAGAATATAAGTTTTGAAGGAGGTTTGGTGTCCAAAAATATTTGTTACAATGGTCTCGAGGGCACAAAGGTATTGAGGACATAATAAAAGCATACGATGCATATTTAGCCTAGTATAACCCAATACAGCCAAACATTGTGACATACAGTATTCTTATTGATGTTTGTTCACTGTTACCTTATATACATCCCGTCACTTACACAAATTGAAGAGTAAGACACATGTGCAACAGTTGGGTATCAACAAGACACGTGTGCAACAGTTGGGTATCAACAAGACACATGTGCAACAGTTGTGCAACACAAACATGTACGTTATCAGATAAAAAATCAAATTTGAACATTTTGCCAACAAGTGACATCATTATCGTTATCTTCTGCAGCTTCGTTTATTAGATAATCTTTGGTTCTATTCTTAAATTGTCTCGCACAATGACTGGCCTTGATATGATGAGGTAACTTTTACTATGTTTATCGCTGTGTAACTTCCCTCAAGGGAGGTTCCTTGATGCCTGGGAATGGCTCTTGATTCAAGAAATTGAACCTAAATGCGTTCCATTCATCCCCGCACTGTATGATCCCTACGGGCTTAGCACTCCCTATAAATGTAATGATAATCGTTGTGTTACAGGTGTTTGAGGCCCAGCCACCTACTGAAGGTTCTATATTATTGTGTTGACGTTCCCTAGTACCATACTGGTCGTGGTTCCTCACCTTGACAAAATTCGTAGTAAGATATTGTGGACACTGACTGCGAACAATTTTGTAAACATGATTTAGCTGAAGCTGTCTTAACCTGTCTTTAATATTAAGTATGTTTCGTTGTAATTCATCCTGGTCTACAAGCTCTGGTGGTCTACAAGCTCTGGTGGCCTACAAGCTCTGGTGGCCTACAAGCTCTGGTGGCCTACAAGCTCTGGTGGTCTACAAGCTCTGGTGGCCTACAAGCTCTGGTGGCCTACAAGCTCTGGTGGCCTACAAGCTCTGGTGGTCTACAAGCTCTGGTGGCCTACAAGCTCTGGTGGCCTACAAGCTCTGGTGGCCTACAAGCTCTGGTGGTCTACAAGCTCTGGTGGTCTACAAGCTCTGGTGGCCTACAAGCTCTGGTGGACTCAGACGCGAGATGAATCTAACCATCTTATTCTGGGCAAAATTTGTAGTCTGCTTTGTTTTGGGTTACAGTACCATGGAGAACAAGAATGATCTACATGACTATATAAGAGGTAGACATAGGGTCCTGCGCCTCAGCAGGTAGGCATAGCACCTGTCTAAATACCTGGCATTTGCTTTCTGACAGAACAATAAGATGCATACGAGGGGCATTTTTATAGATTACGTGCGAAGTGTAACTCTTTAAATCCATTGAAATCTCGAAGAACAAAGACTGGCAAAGCAGTACGATACTTACACCGAATATGTATGTGCGAAAATCGTGTCTCAGTTAACGTCATAATCTATCATAACTGTATGGAAAATTAAGAATTCCCTCAAAGTCCCAGACAGCACAACAAGAAGTAACACTTCCTGTAAATAATAATATTGTTACTGAAGGAAACAGAATTGACAGATTTTTAACAATATTTCTCAGAATAAGTAAGTCTATATAGGCACAGGTACACTTAGGTATAATTATCATACCTGATTCAGTACCTCATCAGCCAGGCTGTGGTTGTACGTCGGTTTGCGTGTGGCCAGGAGTAACAACCTGGTTGACCAGGCCTTGATTCACCGTGAAGCCTGGTCACAGACCGGGCCGCGGGGACGATGACCCCCCGAAACCCTCTTCAGGTATACTCCAAGTATACATAATATAAATTACATAGGATAATCCAAAGAATCAAACCGACTTATTTCTGTTGGGGTCCCTGGAAATCAGTAACCACCACCAATATTTAACACGGTACATACTACGTATAAGACATGTGGAAACGTCACCTATACATGTACTATACTGGCAGGCAGAAGGAACATTATAAGTGACGTCCATACGCACAAGACATACCATACACCTAGGAATACACAAATTCATGGAAGGAAAATTTTATTACTTGTACAATATGGTAAATTGTAAATAAATTTATGTTTCGGTTTCTGGACGATCTAATAGAGGTATCCCTAATATTATAATGCTAGGTTACTGTACCTCAGTGCTAGGAGTAGCCCTGGCAGCTGTACCTCAGTGCTAGGAGTAGCCCTGGCAGCTGTACCTCAGTGCTAGGAGTAGCCCTGGCAGCTGTACCTCAGTGCTAGGAGTAGCCCTGGCAACTGTACCTCAGTGCTAGGAGTAGCCCTGGCAGCTGTACCTCAGTGCTAGGAGTAGCCCTGGCAGCTGTACCTCAGTGCTAGGAGTAGCCCTGGCAGCTGTACCTCAGTGCTAGGAGTAGCCCTGGCAGCTGTACCTCAGTGCTAGGAGTAGCCCTGGCAGCTGTACCTCAGTGCTAGGAGTAGCCCTGGCAGCTGTACCTCAGTGCTAGGAGTAGCCCTGGCAGCTGTACCTCAGTGCTAGGAGTAGCCCTGGCAACTGTACCTCAGTGCTAGGAGTAGCCCTGGCAGCTGTACCTCAGTGCTAGGAGTAGCCCTGGCAGCTGTACCTCAGTGCTAGGAGTAGCCCTGGCAGCTGTACCTCAGTGCTAGGAGTAGCCCTGGCAGCTGTACCTCAGTGCTAGGAGTAGCCCTGGCAGCTGTACCTCAGTGCTAGGAGTAGCCCTGGCAACTGTACCTCGGTGCTAGGACTACCCCTGGCAACTGTACCTCAGTGCTAGGAGTAACCCTGGCAACTGTACCTCAGTGCTAGGAGTAACCCTGGCAACTGTACCTCAGTGCTAGGAGTAGCCCTGGCAGCTGTACCTCAGTGCTAGGAGTATCCTTGGCAACTGTACCTCAGTGCTAGGAGTACCCCTGGCAACTGTACCTCAGTGCTAGGAGTAGCCCTGGCAGCTGTACCTCAGTGCAAGGAGTAACCCTGGCAACTGTTCCTCAGTGCAAGGAGTAGCCCTGGCAACTGTACCTCAGTGCAAGGAGTAACCCTGGCAGCTGTACCTCAGTGCAATGAGTAACCCTGGCAACTGTTCCTCAGTGCAAGGAGTAGCCCTGACAACTGTACCTCAGTGCAAGGAGTAACCCTGGCAACTGTACCTCAGTGGAAGGAGTACCCCTGGCAACTGTACCTCAGTGCAAGGAGTAGCCCTGGAAACTGTACCTCAGTGCTAGGAGTAGCCCTGGCAGCTGTACCTCAGTGCAAGGAGTAGCCCTGGCAACTGTACCTCAGTGCAAGGAGTAGCCCTGGCAGCTGTACCTCAGTGCTAGGAGTAGCCCTGGCAACTGTACCTCAGAACAAGGAGTAGCCCTATTCAACCAGTCTGTTGCTGTTGGCGCTCCACTGGCTCATACGTCCATCACAGCCTGATTGACTTAGCATGTATGGAAGGCTGTGATCAGTTTCTGTTTGAAAAGTAATGCAGTTGTTTTGACATTATTTCTAATATCTACTGATATCAAGATGAAGAGGCTTGGACCACGGATGTTGACACAATGTTCTCTTATTGTGCCCACGGTGCCTCTGCTTTTCACTGGGTCTATTTTAGACTTTCTCCCACATCTCTCATTCCAGTATCTCGTATTGATATTGTGCAAATTTGAGGCCGAATAATTGAAGTTTTTTCTTCCATGTCTTCTTCCCTTGCGGCTTTTCTTGCTTATTTTAATACCGTTCGATAAATGATGATTCAAAGTTTTGGTTGGTGTTTTATCCGTGTTACTGTGAGGATGGTAAACAGTAAAGGTGTCAGGACAGTGCCTGGGAGTACTCCACTTTTTACTTCGCTAAGACTAGATTTTGTTTGGTTTTCTGCTACTCTTTGTGCAATATTCGTTAGAAAATTGACTGTTCATTTTACTAATTTTCGTGTTATAAGTGTCAACCTTTTTTATATGACCTGTTATTTCAAATACCTTAGCGAAGTCACTCTAGATAACATCAGTGTTTTGATTTTCTTATAAAGCCTCGGTTGTGACGGGTATGATCTTCCCGCTCTAAATCCACCTTGAATAACGGTGTGTAGATCATGACTTTCCATAAAATATATAAATTTGCATCTCACCGACCATTTAAATATTCTTATAATCGGTGGCGGTAGTGCTAATGGTCTGTAGTTTTTTTTCGACCATGGATCTACCGACTCCTTTGTGCAGAGGGGCTATATATGTACGCAATTTTTAAAAGTTTCTGGGATTTCGCCTAGATTGAAATTCCCAGAAGCCTCCTGAGTGCTCTTGCTAGTGTTGGTCTGTAATTTATAAATAAAGACTTCCTTGAATCCGGCCCAGGTGTTGCATGTGTAGGCAGGTTTTTCCATTTCCTTTTACAGTTCCGGGAGAATTGTGACTTTTTTAGGATGGGCAGAGGTGATATGAAACTATTTGGATCATTGTTTCTTCTGGTTCGACGTATTCTTTCGACACTTGACTCACACGGGTCTGACAAATTTTCTCTCAATTCTTCTCCGTTATTAGATTCTGAACTTTATTATAAAAGTGTATCAGTTGTGTAGATGAGCGACTTCGAGACTAAAGTCGAGACCTCGGCGGGCAAGAGCCGGGTGGGGAAACTGGTGTTATACTGGTGCTGTACTGATGTTATACTGGTGTTATATTAGTGTTATACTGATATACTGGTGTTGTACTGATATACTCGTGTTATACTGATATACTCGTGTTATACTGATATACTCGTGTTATACTGATATACTTGTGTTATACTGATATACTCGTGTTATACTGATATACTCGTGTTATAATGATATTTTACTGGTGTTATATTTTTGTTATACTGATATTTTACTGGTATTAAATTGGTGTTATTAGTGTTATACTGGTGTTATATTAGTGTTATACTGATATAACGCTACTTATCGAGCTACGGGACACCTCTGAGTGTTCTAGCTGACTGAATGAACGTTTAGCTGTGTTCTTATACTTCATGACCCGTGGTTTGGTGGGTAGCGCACTCGCCTCACACACTGAGTGTCCGTGGTTCGATCCTCGGAGCGGGTGGAAACGTTGGCTGTGTTTCCTCGCACCTGCTGATGTTCCTGTTCACCTAGCAGTCAGTAGGTACCTGGATGTTAGTTGACTGGTGTTGGTGGCATCCTGGGGGTGGTAGTATACCTTAGTATACCTGGGCTTTGAAACGAACTAAGGAAGGATACCAACCCTTAGCCTGTAAAACTGATTTGTGTAAAAAAAATCCTTCTACACATGATAAAAATTTCTTACACTGTCAAATGTGGACGGCACCTCAGGGTTCAGTTCCCCGTGTAGACTACTTAGTGTCTGGCTGTCAGGTTCCTGTTGAACTTAGGTTCTGTTGGCTATGTCCATTGTTCAATATAGCCTCTGAGATTAGATTAGATTTTGCCACCGAAGCGGCTAGTTCATTGTGTACCTCCTGTCCCTCCTGTGGATGGTGGTGGCTAGTTTATTGTGCACCCCCATCCATCCTGTGGATGGTGGTGGCTAGTTCATTGTGCACCCCCATCCATCCTGTGGATGGTGGTGGCTAGTTTATTGTGCACCCCCATCCATCCTGTGGATGGTGGTGGCTAGTTCATTGTGCACCCCCATCCATCCTGTGGATGGTGGTGGCTAGTTTATTGTGCACCCCCATCCATCCTGTGGATGGTGGTGGCTAGTTCATTGTGCACCCCCATCCATCCTGTTAATGGTGGTGGCTAGTTCATTGTGCACCCCCATCCATCCTGTGGATGGTGGCGGCTAGTTCATTGTGCACCCCCATCCATCCTGTGGATGGTGGTGGCTAGTTTATTGTGCACCCCCATCCATCCTGTGGATGGTGGTGGCTAGTTTATTGTGCACCTCATATTCATCCTGTGGAGGGTAGCTCAAGACCACATGGATACACGAAAGACCTAGGAACTAGGTCCCAAAAGGGTTAACAGGAATACATCTGGATTTAGATTTACAGTTCACTTATCTGTTAGAAGCAAATTTATCCTCTTTGAGCACTAACTAGCTCGTGTAAATGCTATGTCCGGTGAGGACGTAACTGGTGACAGCCTCTGGGAGCAAGGGCCATCACTCTGAACTCTTGAGAGTAGAAATAAGACAACGTCACACACAAGTACATAGTCTACACCATGTTGTTTTGGGTGTGATTGAGTTCTGACTGCTGGGTCTTGTGCCTCTGTAAGATCAGGTAATGACTGGCATGATCGTGGATAAAGGTGTCGCTTCTGTTAGGATGATATTCTCAGAAAACTCGCTCGTTTAGTGTCGTTAGAGGCGTGAAACTGGGACGAAGTGTTCTATCGTTAACCTTGATGTTTCCAATCGTTAATCCAGCCCTTCCTATCGTTAATCCGACTCTTTCTATCGTTAATCCCTGCTGTTCCTCTCATTGACCCTACTATTACTGTCGTTGACCCTGCTGTTACTATCGTTGACCCTGCTGTTACTATCATTGAAAATGCTGTTACTATCATTGACCCTACTATTACTATCATTGACCCTGCTGTTACTATCATTGACCCTGCTGTTACTATCGTTGACCCTGCTGTTACTATCATTGACCCTGCTGTTACTATCGTTGACCCTGCTGTTACTATCATTCACCCTGCTATTAATATCATTGATAATGCTGTTACTATCGTTGACCCTGCTGTTACTATCGTTGACCCTGCTGTTACTATCGTTGACCCTGCTGTTACTATCATTGACCCTGCTATTACTATCGTTGACCCTGCTGTTACTATCATTGACCCTGCTGTTACTATCGTTGAACCTGCTGTTACTATCATTGACCCTGCTGTTACTATCGTTGACCCTGCTGTTACTATCATTGACCTTGCTATTACTATCGTTGACCTTGCTATTACTATCGTTGATCCTGTTGTTACTATCGTTGACCTTGCTATTACTATCGTTGACCCTGTTGTTACTATCATTGACCCTGTTGTTACTATCGTTGACCCTGCTATTACTATCGTTGACCCTGCTATTACTATCGTTGACCCTGCTGTTTCTATCGTTGACCCTGCTATTACTATCGTTGACCCTGCTATTACTATTGTTGACCCTGCTATTACTATTGTTGACCCTGCTGTTACTATCGTTGACCCTGCTGTTACTATCGTTGACCCTGCTGTTACTATCGTTGACCCTGCTGTTACTATCGTTGACCCTGCTGTTACTATCGTTGACCCTGCTGTTACTATCATTGACCCTGCTGTTACTATTGTTGACCCTGCTGTTACTATTGTTGACCCTACTGTTACTATCGTTGACCCTGCTATTACTATCATTGACCATGATGTTACTATCGTTGACCCTGCTGTTACTATCATTGACCCTGCTGTTACTATCATTGACCCTGCTGTTACTATCGTTGACCCTGCTGTTACTATCGTTGACCCTGCTGTTACTATCATTCACCCTGCTATTAATATCATTGATAATGCTGTTACTATCGTTGACCCTGCTGTTACTATCGTTGACTTTGCTATTACTATCGTTGACCTTGCTATTACTATCGTTGACCCTGTTGTTACTATCGTTGACCCTGCTATTACTATCGTTGACCCTGCTGTTACTATCGTTGACCCTGCTATTACTATCGTTGAGCCTGCTATTACTATTGTTGACCCTGCTGTTACTATCGTTGACCCTGCTGTTACTATCGTTGACCCTGCTGTTACTATCATTGACCCTGCTGTTACTATTGTTGACCCTGCTGTTACTATCGTTGACCCTGCTGTTTCTATCATTGACCATGCTGTTACTATCGTTGACCCTGCTGTTACTATCATTGACCCTGCTGTTACTATCGTTGACCCTGCTGTTACTATCGTTGACTTTGCTATTACTATCGTTGACCTTGCTATTACTATCGTTGACCCTGTTGTTACTATCGTTGACCCTGCTATTACTATCGTTGACCCTGTTGTTACTATCGTTGACCCTGCTGTTACTATCATTGACCCTGCTGTTACTATCGTTGACCCTGCTGTTACTATCGTTGACCCTGTTGTTACTATCGTTGACCCTGCTGTTACTATCGTTGACCCTGCTGTAACTATCATTGACCATGCTGTTAATATCATTGACCCTGCTGTTACTATCGTTGACCCTGCTGTTACTATCGTTGACCCTGCTGTTACTATCGTTGACCCTGCTGTTACTATTGTTGACCCTGCTGTTACTATCGTTGACCCTGCTGTTACTATCGTTGACCCTGCTGTTACTATCATTGACCCTGCTGTTACTATCATTGACCCTGCTATTACTATTGTTGACCCTGCTGTTACTATCGTTGACCCTGCTGTTACTATCATTGACCCTGCTGTTACTATCATTGACCCTGCTAATACTATCATTGACCATGCTGTTACTATCGTTGACCCTGCTGTTACTATCATTGACCCTGCTGTTACTATCATTGACCCTGCTGTTACTATCGTTGACCCTGCTGTTTCTATCATTGACCATGCTGTTAATATCATTGACCCTGCTGTTACTATCGTTGACCCTGCTGTTACTATCGTTGACCCTGCTGTTACTATCGTTGACCCTGCTGTTACTATTGTTGACCCTGCTGTTACTATCGTTGACCCTGCTGTTACTATCGTTGACCCTGCTGTTACTATCGTTGACCCTGCTGTTACTATCGTTGACACCTGTTAGACACAACAAACACCTGTTACAGACGTCTGTTACAGATACAACAGACACCTGTAACTGACACAACAGACACCTGTAACTGACACAACAGACACCTGTAACTGACACAATAAGACACCTGTAACTGACACAATAAGACACCTGTAACTGACACAATAAGACACCTGTAACTGACACAATAAGACACCTGTAACTGACACAATAAGACACCTGTAACTGACACAATAAGACACCTGTAACTGACACAATAAGACACCTGTAACTGACACAATAAGACACCTGTAACTGACACAATAAGACACCTGTAACTGACACAACAAGACACCTGTAACTGACACAACAGACACCTGTAACTGACACAACAGACACCTGTAACTGACACAACAGACACCTGTAATTGACACAACAGACACCTGTAACAAACACCTGTTACCAGTAATCTGACGTTGCATCACAGATGCGCAGACTCTTATAGACAGTCATTACTAAAAGATATAATTTTCTTCCCTCTGAACACCTCTGGGACCCCAAGAACCCCTGTAACCCCAGTCACCCCTGGTACCCCTGGCACCCCTGGAACCCCAGTAACCCCTGGCACACCTTTCACCCTTGGAAACCCTGGAACCCCAGTAACCCTTGGCACCCCTTTCATCCCTGGAACCTCTGGCACCCCTGACACCCCTGGGTGGGGTATTCCTGGAAGTGCCACATCCTCTGGGGTTCCAGGAACTGCTGCCCAGCGCACCACTATAGCAAATTAAGTGGAAGGATTTCTCCAAACTCCAGCTGCCCCGCCCTCCTCGCTCCTAGATAAGAATTAAGCCTGTCTCTGGAATCCTATTTTTCCCTGGTAAGGATTAATCCTGCCTCTGGATTCCTATTTTTCCCTGGTAAGGATTAATCCTGCCTCTGGAATCCTATTTTTTCCTGGTGAGGATTAATCCTGCCTCTGAAATCCTAAACACCTATTTTACATTACCTGTTAGATTATCCTCGTTTATTAGTTATTTTTGTTATTATTATTATTATTATTATTACTATTATTATTATTATTATTATTATTATAAGTTATCATTGAAAGGTGACTTTTAAAACATTGCCTGAATTTCTTCCTTCCATCAACTTTTCCATTTTATTTCGCTCATAGCTCAGGAACGCCTCATCCAATCGGCTTCAAACTTTTAACACTTGTGTACGGTAACGAGGACCAAATTTCTGGAATAACTGTCGTGTTGACGTGACCTGTGACCCACGTTAATGACCTCGTTTCCAGCATCCCTGAATGACGGGGATAACCCTACAAAATCCTCTGACGACGTCAGAGAGAGATTAATACTTGTGTAGAAATGACTTACGACATCGTAATATTAGGATTGCAAACAAACCACGGAACGGGTGGGATTCGAACCCATGGTGAGTGAGTGGTGAAACTCCAGGCCATTGTGTGGTCCAGCTGGCTACAGTAAGATTGATCCAGCTACGTGTGTTTCTACACCATACGGAGGTTAGCATGGGCCACTACTGTGACCACAAATACAGGTTTTCACAGATGAATCTCCCGCCGCACTGACGGGATGACCCACCGCTGGAAATTTTGATCATCTGACTGAGGCCTTCCGCTGGCTTACCAGTCCACCCCTTTAAAAAATAATGTTTATGATTATAGCCATTTTTTGTACGTGGTGTTCACGTGCGTGGGTGACCTGTGACCCTGGGTGACCTATGACCGTGGGTGATCTGTGCCCGTGGTGACCTATGACCGTGGGTGACCTGTGACCGTGGGTGACCTATGACCGTGGGTGACCTGTGACCGTGGGTGACCTATGACCGTGGGTGACCTATGACCGTGGGTGACCAGTGACCGTGGGTGACCTATGACCGTGGGTGAACAGTGACCGTGGGTGACCTGTGACCGTGGGTGACCTATGACCGTGGGTGAACAGTGACCGTGGGTGACCTGTGACCGTGGGTGACCTATGACCGTGGGTGACCTGTGCCCATGGTGACCTGAGACCGTGGGTGACCTGTGACCGTGGGTGACATGTCACCGTGGGTGACCAGTGACCGTGGGTGACCAGTGACCGTGGGTGACCAGTGACCGTGGGTGACCAGTGACCGTGGGTGACCTGTGACCCTGGGTGACCTATGACCGTGGGTGATCTGTGCCCGTGGTGACCTATGACCGTGGGTGACCTGTGACCGTGGTTGACCTATGACCGTGGGTGACCAGTGACCGTGGGTGACCTGTGACCGTGGGTGACCTGTGACCGTGGGTGACTAGTGACCGTGGGTGACCTGTGACCCTGGGTGACCTGTAACCCTGGGTGACCTGTGTTGTTACTGGACTATAAGGCTTCTATAATTAGCCATTTTTTCACATGTAATCTTGAAACAATATAATATTATTTTACCAATTATTATTATTAATTATATAATTTTTTGTATTGATGCTCGTGAGGGGCTCTTGATCCAAGGAACTGGACTTGGTTTTCTCTTGCTATATGACCCTTGAGGATTTAGTGCTTTAATATCATTAAAATGTAACTGATGTGAATTATTCATTGGAGGCACAATTTTTTTTGAGGGGATTGTTAACAATACCTTGAAAATGCATCTTGTTTGTTTGTGTGTGTGTGTGTACTCACCTAATTGTGGTTGCAGGGGTCGAGACTCGGCTCCTGGCCCCGCCTCTTCTCTGTCTGCTACTGGGTCTCTGCTCTCCCTGCTCCATGAGCTTTATCATACCTTGTCTTAAAACTATGTATGGTTCCTGCCTCCACTATATCTTTCTCTAGACTATTCCACTTCCTGACTACTCTGTGGCTGAAGAAATGCTTCCTGACATCCCTTTGACTCATCTGAGTCTTCAGCTTCCAGTTGTGTCCCCTTGTTTCTGTGTTCCCTCTCTGAAACAACCTGTCACTATCTACCTTGTCAATTCCCCGCAGTATTTTGTATGTCGTTATCATGTCTCCTCTGACCCTTCTTTCCTCCAGTGTTGTTAGTCCTATTTCCCTCAACCTTTCTTCATAGGACAGACCCCTGAGTTGTGGAACTAACCTTGTCGCAAACCTTTGCACTTTCTCTAGTTTCTTTACGTGCTTGACCAGGTGTGGGTTCCAGACTGGTGCTGCATATTCTAGTATGGGCCTGACGTACACGGTATACAGTGTCTTGAACGATTCCTTGTTAAGGTAACGGAACGCTAATATGCTGCCGCATATGTACTCACTTAATTGTACTCACCTAATTGTGGTTGCAGGGGTCGAGACTCAGCTCCTGGCCCCGCCTCTTCGCTGTCCGCTACTGGGTCTCTGCTCTCCCTGCTCCATGAGCTTTATCATACCTCGTCTTAAAACTATGTATGGTTCCTGCCTCTGTGTGTGCGTATGTGTGTGTGTGTGTGTGTGTGTGTGTGTGTGTGCTTGTGTATGTGTGTGTGTTTTTGTTTGTGTGTACGTACTCTTCCATTCACAAAGCACTGACGGCCTAGTTGTCATGGGGATGAGTGACGTCAGAGGCTGCTACTGTGGCGGCCAACCCGACTAGAACGTCACATGTTGACGCACTGTTGTAAACAGTGTCTAGAACGTTGTATTGTTCGTGTTGTATACCATGATGGCTCTCATTCACCAGACTCATACACCACACTATCATACACCACACTATCATACACCACACTATCATACACCACACTATCATACACCACTATCATACACCACACTATCATACACCACACTCTCATACACCACACTCTCATACACCACACTCTCATACACCACACTCTCATACACCACACTCTCATACACCACACTCTCATACACCACACTCTCATACACCACACTCATACACCACACTCTCATACACCACACTCTCATACACCACACTATCATACACCACACTCTCATACACCACACTCTCATACACTACACTCTCATACACCACACTCTCATACACCACACTCATACACCACACTCTCATACACCACACTCATACACCACACTATCATACACCTCACTGTCATACACTTCACTATCATACACCTCACTATCATACACCACACTCTCATACACCACACTCTCATACACCACACTCTCATACACCACACTCTCATACACCACACTATTATACACCTCACTGTCATACACTTCACTATCATACACCTCACTCTCATACACCACACTCATACACCACACTCTCATACACCACACTATTATACACCTCACTGTCATACATTTCACTATCATACACCACACTCTCATACACCACACTCTCATACACCACACTCTCATACACCACACTCTCATACACCACACTCTCATACACCACACTACTTCATACACCACACTCTCATACACCACACTCTCATCACTACACCTCACTTCATACACTTCATACCTATCATACACCTCATCACTCACTCATCACCACACTCTCATACACCACATTCATACACCCACTGTCATACCCACTTCACTCACTCATACACCACTCTCTCATTACACCACACTCTCATAACCACACTCTCATACTACCACACTCTCATACACCACACTCTCATACACCACACTCTCATACACCACACTATCATACACCACACTCTCATACACCACACTATCATACACCTCACTGTCATACACTTCACTATCATACACCTCACTATCATACACCACTTCATACACCACACTTATACACCTCATGTCACACTCTCATACACCACTTCATACACCTCTCATACACCACACTCTCATACACCACCTCTATCACCACACTCTCATACACCACACTCATACCACTCTCATACACCACACTCTCATACACCACATCTCTACCACCTCATACACCACACTCATACACCACATCTCATACACCTTTATCACTCAGTCATACACTCACATCATACACTCACTCTCATACACCCACTTCATACCTCATCTCATACACCACTCTCATACCACACTTCATCACCCCTCTCATACCTCACTCTACCACCTCTCATACACTCATCATACCTCACTCTCATACACCACACTCATACTCATCCACACCTCCACTATTATACACCTCACTGTCATACACTTCACTATCATACACCACACTCTCATCACCACTCTCATCACCACACTCTCATACACCACTATCATACCTCATTACACCACACTATCATACACCTCACTGTCATACACTTCACTATCATACTCACTACATCACTCTATCATACACTTCATACTATCATACACCACTCTCACCCTCATACCCTAATCATACACCACACTTCATACACCATCACTCATACACACACTTCATACACCTCACTTCATCACCTCATCTAACACACTATCATACACCTCATCACCATCATACCATCATACACCTCACTATCTATACACTCTCACACTATCATACACCATCCATTCATACACCTCACTGTCATACACTTCACTATCATACACTACTCACACTATCTTCATACACCTTCATACATCACTTCATACACCTCACATAGTCATACACTCTATCATACACTCTCATCTCTCATACACCACACTTCATACACCCACTATCCCATATCATACCTCACTGTTTTATTCATCACTCTTGTCATACTATCATACACCTCACTGTCATATTACACTCTTTTCATCTCCTATATCATACACCTCTATTATCCATATCTACTCCTATCATCTCACTCTACTTCACAACCTTTCTACTTTATCATACACCTCACTGTCATACACCTATCATAATATACCACCTCACTACTATCATACACCTCACTATCATACACCTCACTATCATACACCTCACTATCATACACCTCACTATCATACACCTCACTATCATACACCTCACTATCATACACCTCACTATCATATCACTTCTCACATATCTCTCATATCTAACCTCTACTATCATATCTACCTCACTATTACTCATTATCACCTCACTATCATTCACACCTCTACTACTTATCATACACCTCACTATCATACACCTCATTATCATACATCAAGTGTATATTTTTGTCTCGTGTATAAAAATAAAATATCTCTTGCATTCATTAATGTTGCCTGCTGTTGTGTAGAGAGTGTTGCCTGCTGCTGTGTTGATAGTGTTGCCTGCTGCTGTGTTGATAGTGTTGCCTGCTGCTGTGTTGAGTGTTGCCTGCTGCTGCGTTGAGTGTGTTGCCTGCTTCTGCGTTGAGTGTGTTGCCTGCTTCTGCTGCTGCGTTGAGAGTGTTGCTTGCTGCTGCTGCTGCGTTGAGAGTGTTGCCTGCTGCTGTGTTGATAGTGTTGCCTGCTGCTGTGTTGATAGTGTTGCCTGCTGCTGTGTTGAGTGTTGCCTGCTGCTGCGTTGAGTGTGTTGCCTGCTGCTGCGTTGAGTGTGTTGCCTGCTTCTGCTGCTGCGTTGAGAGTGTTGCTTGCTGCTGCTTCTGCGTTGAGAGTGTTGCCTGCTGCTGCGTTGAGTGTTGCCTGCTGCTGTGTTGATAGTGTTGCCTGCTGCTGTGTTGAGAGTGTTGCCTACTTCTGTGTTGAGAGTGTTGTCTGCTTCTGTGTTGAGTGTTGCCTGCTGCTGTGTTGAGTGTTGCCTGCTGCTGCGTTGAGTGTTGTCTGTTGCTGTGTTGAGAGTGTTGTCTGCTGCTGTGTTGAGAAGAGTGTTGCCTGGTGCTGTGTTGAGAAGAGTATTGCCTGGTGCTGTGTTGAGAAGAGTGTTGCCTGGTGCTGCTGTGTTGAGTGTGTTGCCTGTTGCTGTGTTGAGGAGAGTGTTGCCTGCTGCTGTGTTAGTGAGGAAGAGAGTGTTGCCTGCTGCTGTATTAGGGAGGGGAGTGTTGCCTGCTGCTGTATTAGGGAGGGGAGTGTTGCCTGCTGCTGTATTAGGGAGGGGAGTGTTGCCTGCTGCTGTATTAGGGAGGGGAATGTTGCCTGCTGTTTTGAAAGTGTTGTAAGCTGCTGTGTAGAGAGTGTTGCCTACTGTTGTGTTAGTGAGGAGGAGAGTGTTGCCTGCTGCTATGTTGGTGAGGAGTGTTGCCTTCTGCTGTGTTGGTAAAGAGTGTTGCCTGCTGCTGTTTTGAGGAGGAGTGTGTTGCCTGCTGCTGTTTTGAGGAGGAGTGTGTTGCCTGCTGCTGTTTTGAGAAGGAGATTGTTGCCTGCTGCTGTTTTGAGGAGGAGATTGTTGCCTGCTGCTGTGTTGAGAGTGCTGCCTACTGCTTTGTTGAGAGTGTTGCCTGCTGCTATGTTGAAAGTGTTACATGCTGCAGTGTTGACAGTGTTGCCTGCTCTGCTGCTTTGTTGGTGAGGAATGTTGCCTTCTGCTGTGTTGAGAGTCTTGCCTGCTGCTGTGTTCGTAAAGAGTGTTGCCTGCTGTTGTTTTGAGGAGGAGGGTGTTGCCTGCTGCTGTGTTAGTGTTGCCTGCTGCTGTGTTGAGTGTGTTCCCTGCTGCTGTGTTGAGAGTGTTGCCTGCTGCTGTGTTGAGAGTGTTGCCTGCTGCTGTGTTGAGGGTGTTGCCTGTTGCTGTGTTGAGAGTATTGCCTGTTGCTGTCTTGAGAGTATTGCCTGCTGCTGTGTTGAGGAGAGGGCTGCCTATTGCTGTGATGAGAGTGTTGCCTGCTGCTGTGTTAGTGAGGAGGAGTGTGTTGCCTGCTGCTTCGTTGGTGAGGGGTGTTGCCTGCTGCTGTGTTGAGGAGAGAGTTACCTGCTGTTGTGTTGGTGAGGAGTGTTGCCTGCTGCTGTATTGAGAAGGAGAGTGTTGCCTGCTGCTGTATTGGTTAGGAGGAGAGTGTTGCCTGCTGCTGTGTTGGTTAGGAGGAGAGTGTTGCCTGCTGCTGTATTGGTTAGGAGGAGAGTGTTGCCTACTGCTGTGTTGGTTAGGAGGAGAGTGTTGCCTGCTGCTATGTTGGTATGGAGTGTTGCCTGCTGCTGTGTTGAGGAGAGTGTTGTCTGATGCTGTGTTGAGGAGTGTTGACTGCTGCTGTGTTGGTGAGTGTTGCCTGCTGCTGTGTTGAGGAGGAGAGCGTTGCCTGCTGCTGTGTTGAGGAGAGTGTTGCCTGCTACTGTGCTGAGGAGTGTTGACTGCTGCTGTGTTGGTGAGTGTTGCCTGCTGCTGTGTTGAGGAGGAGAGTTTTGCCTGAATCTGTGTTGATGAGAGTTTTGTCTGAATCTGTGTTGATGAGAGTGTTGCATACTGCTGTGTTGAGGAGAATGTTGCCTGCTGTTGTGTTTGTGAGGAGGAGAGTGTTGCCTGCTGTTGTGTTGATGAGAGAGTTGCCTGCTGTTGCTCTTTTGAAGAGAGTGCATGCTGCCAGGACTTCAGTAACACCATTGTTATCAAGTGTAGGCAGAGTGTTGCAAGGGAGTGCAGGCAGCGTCTTGCAAGGAGGTGCAGGCCGCGTCCTGCAAAGAAGTGCAGGCAGCCTCCAGCAAGGAGGTGCAGGCAGCGTCCTGCAAGGAAGTGCAGGCAGCGTCCTGCAAGAAATACCTGTTCCTCTCACTCTCTGATGATGTTAGATGATAGTACCCACTGTTGTAGTCATCCCTAGGTATCCCTCCTAGTCAGGATAGCTAGGTATCCCGGTCAGGGATAGCTAGGTATCCGTCCCGCCAGGGATAGCGAGGTATTCCTCCCTGTCAGGGATAGCTAGGCATCACTTCTGGTCAGGAATTTCTAAGTATACCTCCCGGTCAGGGATAGCTAGGCATCCCTGTCAGGTACAGCTAGGTATCCCGGTCAGTGAAAGCTAGGTATCCCTCCCGATCGGGGATAGCTTGGTATACCTACCGGTCAGGTATAGCTAGGTATCCCTCCTGGTCAGGTATAGCTAGGTATCCCTCCTGGTCAGGTATAGCTAGGTATCCTTCCCGGTCAGGGATAGCTAGGTATCCCTCCTGGTCAGGGATTGCTAGGTATCCTTCCCGGTCAGGGATAACTTGGTATACCTCCCGGTCATGGATAGCTAGCTATCCCTCGCGGTCAGGGAAAGCTAGGTATATAGGTCAGTGATAACTAGGTAACCCTACCGATCGGGGATAGTTAGGTATACCTCTCGATCGGGGATAGTTAGGTATCCCTCTCGATCGGGGATATCTAGGTATCCCTCTCGATCGGGGATAGCTAGGTATCCCTCCCGGTCAGGGATAGCTAGGTATCCCTTCTGGTCAGGGATAGCTTGGTATACCTCCTGGTCATGGATAGGTAGGTATACCTTGAGGTCAGGGATAGCTAGGTATCCCTCCAGGTTAGGGATAGTTAGGTATCCCTCCCGTCAGGGATAGCTAGGTATCCCTCCCAGTCAGGAATAGCCAGGTATCCCTCCTGGTCAGGGAGTCACAACACTTCATTCATGGTTCCCGGCGCTACATTCATCCTGGCCCTCCCCCCTTAACCCCTATCCCTCCATCTATCCCTCCGTCTATCCTTCCGTCTATCCTTCCGTCTATTCCTCCAGCGTCCGCCTCCACATTCGTACGCATCGCGCCGACGTACAGCGTAAAATTGCGTCGGTAATTCGGTAATTTCCCCCCTCCTCCCCCCCCCTCCTGTGAGTTCGTACCCGAGGTTTGTCGTGGTGTTGGTACGAGTGACCGAGGGGTCGGCGCCCCCTCTCCTCTCCCCTCCCTCCCGACCAATGGGAAGCCGGGTTGCAAGCCGCGTAGGTGAGTGTAGTGGATGAGGGGAAACACACCATCAGTGCACTGTTGCCACATCTTGCCCCCAGACCAGAAGGGAGAGGGGTCAGGGGGAGAGAGGGGTCAGGGGGAGAGAGGGGTCACGGGAAGAGAGGGGTCAGGGGGAGAGAGGGGTCAGGCGATAGAGGTGTCAGGGCGAGATAGGGGTCAGGAGGAAAGAGGGGTCAAGGGGAGGGGGCGTCGACCCTCCCCAATATTTTTCTCTTTGCTCCCCAAAAATAAAATCTGTTTTAATCATCCTTTTTTTTCTAATTCCAATATATCAGAAATTATTTTTGTTTACCTATTTCAACTTTTGAAAAAAAAATGGAATAATTGATTTTGAAGGATGACCCCTACGCGTGTAGCGCTTCCCATGAATAATAATAATAATAATAATAAATGTTATACATGTGCAAAAAGAGCTTTTATTGAGACATTTCGCTCTATGTAGAGATTTTTTCATGAATCTCTACACAGAGCGAAACGTGACTTTGGTAAAGCTCTACACAGAGCGAAACGTGACTCTGGTAAAGCTCTACACAGAGCGAAACGTGACTTTGGTAAAGCTCTACACAGGGCGAAACGTGACTTTGGTAAAGCTCTACACAGAGCGAAACGTGACTTTGGTAAAGCTCTACACAGGGCGAAACGTGACTCTGGTAAAGCTCTACACAGAGCGAAACGTGACTTTGGTATAGCTCTACACAGTATATTAGTGTATCACATACAGTCAATATATCAGTCATTGTATCACATAGTATATCACAGTCGGTGTATCACATACAGTCAGCATCACAGTCATTGTATCACATAGTATATCAATCAGTGTATCACATACAGTCAATATATCAATCAGTGTATCACATACAGTCAGTATATCACAGTCAGTGTATCATAGTATATCACATACACTGACTGTGATATACTGACTGTATCACATACAGTTAGTATGTAGCCAGTAAGCCTACATGCCTAGTTCCCATAGTTTCCTCCAGAGGGCAAGCCTGGTGGACATACCCACTTCAGCCTACCCACGCTTGCCCCTCTCTCACTTCTCGTCCAGGCATCCCAGAGTCAACACAAGGCCTACTCCTCTCTCTCTCTCGCATGGGAATGGCCCCACCGGGCCATGGGCACAAACACACTGCCTGTGTACCCCACGATCTCGCAAATAAAGTAAGACGCCTCCGAAGCCTTATCATTGCTACCCTGCTCTGCAACAACGACACAACCAACTCCCGTTATATGTATATCACAGTCAGTGTATCACATAGTCAATATATCAAAGTGTATCACAGTATATCACATACAGTCAGTATATCACAGTGTATTACATATAGTCAGTATATCACAGTGTATTACATATAGTCAGTATATCACAGTGAATTACATACAGTCAGTATATCACAGTGTATCACATACAGTCAGTACTCACCTATTTGTGGTTGCAGGGGTCGAGTCATAGCTCCTGACCCCGCCTCTTCACTGATTGCTACTAGGTCCTCTCTCTCCCTGCTCCATGAGCTTTATCAAACCTCGTCTTAAAACTATGTATGGTTCCCGCCTCCACTATGTCGCTTTCTAGGCTATTCCACTTCCTGACAACTCTATGACTGAAGAAATACTTCCTAACATCCCTTTGACTCATAGGAGTCTTCAACTTCCAATTGTGACCCCTTGTTTCTGTGTCCCATCTCTGGATCATCGTGTCTCTGTCCACCTTATCTATTCCTCGCAGTATTTTATATGTCGTTATCATGTCTCCCCTAACCCTCCTGTCCTCTAGTGTCGTCAGGCCGATTTCCCTTAACCTTTCTTCGTAGGACAATCCCCTTAGCTCTGGGACTAGCCTTGTTGCAAACCTTTGCACTTTCTCTAATTTCTTGACGTGCTTGACCAGGTGTGGGTTCCAAACTGGTGCTGCATACTCCAGTATGGGCCTGACGTTTATGGTGTACAGAGTCTTGAATGATTCCTTAGTGAGGTATTTTAAGGAGGAGAGTGGTAGAGCACCTGGAACGGAACAAGATTATAAACGACAACCAGCACGGATTCAGGGAAGGCAAATCCTGTGTCACAAACCTACTGGAGTTTTATGACAAGGTAACAGAAGTAAGACACGAGAGAGAGGGGTGGGTTGACTACATTTTCTTGGACTGCAAGAAGGCCTCCGACACAGTTCCTCACAAGAGATTAGTGCAGAAGCTAGAGGATCAGGTACGTATAACAGGAAGGGCACTGCAATGGATCAGAGAATACTTGACAGGGAGACAACATCAAGTCATGGCATGTGATGAGGTATCACAGTGGGCGCCTGTGACGAGCGGGGTCCCACAGGGGTCAGTCCTAGGACCAGTGCTATTTTTGGTATATGTGAATGACATGATGGAAGGGATAGACTCAGAAGATGATGTGAAGTTAATGAGGAGAATTAAATCAGATGAGGATCAGGCAGGACTACAAAGAGACCTGGACAGGCTCGACACGTGGTCCAGCAACTGGTTACTTGAATTTAACCCCGCCAAATGCAAAGTCATGAAGATCGGGGAAGGGCAAAGAAGACCGCAGACAGAGTATAGGCTAAGTGGCCAAAGACTGCAAACCTCACTCAAGAAGAAAGATCTTTGGGTGAGTATAATACCGAGTACGTCTCCGGAAGCACACATCAACCAGATAACTGCTGCAGCGTATGGGCGCCTGGCAAACCTGAGAATAGCGTTCCGATACCTAAGTAAGGAATCGTTCAAGACACTGTACACCGTGTACGTCAGGCCCATACTGGAGTATGCAGCACCAGTTTGGAACCCACACCTGGTCAAGCACGTCAAGAAATTAGAGAAAGTGCAAAGGTTTACAACAAGGCTAGTTCCAGAGCTGAGGGGAATGTCCTACGAAGAAAGGTTAAGGGAAATCGGCCTGACGACACTGGAGGACAGGAGGGTTAGGGAAGACATGATAACGACATACAAAATACTGCGGGGAATAGATAAGGTGGACAGAGACAGGATGTTCCAGAGATGGGACACGGAAACAAGGGGTCACAATTGGAAGTTGAAGACTCAGATGAGTCAAAGGGATGTTAGGAAGTATTTCTTCAGTCAGAGATGTCAGGAAGTGGAAAAGTCTGGCAAGTGATGCAGTGGAGGCAGGAACCATACATAGCTTTAAGACGAGGTATGATAATGCTCATGGAGGAGGGATAGAGAGGACCTAGTAGCGATCAATGAAGAGGCAGGGCCAGGAGCTGAGTCTCGACCCCTGAAACCACAAATAGGTGAATACAAATAGGTGAGTACATAGTATATCACAGTCAGTGTATCACAGTATATCACATACAGTCAGTATATCACATACAGTTAGTATATCACAGTCAGTATATATCAGTCATTTTATCACAGTCAATATATCACATACAGTCAGTGTATTAAAATCAGTATATCACGGTCACTATCGCATACAGTCAGTGTATCACAGTATATCACAGTCACTGTTTCAGTCAATATATCACATTGCATCACATACAGTATGTATATCACCGTCAGTATATCACAGTATATCACATACAGTCAGTATATCATGCACTCAATGTAACATCACATAAACTCAATGTAACACTCAGTGTAACATATGCACTCAGTATATCATATGCACTCAGTGTAACATCACATACACTCAATGTAACACTCAGTGTAACATCACATACACTCAATGTAACACTCAGTGTAACATCACATACACTCAATGTAACACTCAGTGTAACATATGCCCTCAATATATCATATGCACTCCGTGTAACATCACATACACTCAATGTAACATCACATACACTCAGTGTAACACTCAGTGTAACATATGCACTCAGTGTAACATACCATTCAGTGTAACATTCATTCAGGTGTAAGCTGCAGTAAGTCAGCTTACTTAAAGCTTGAGATTTAGAATAAAGTTTTTATTTAGTAATTGATGAAAATTTATTTGATGTAGGACTTTGCTAATGTATACGTTCACACACATACACGTGTGTGTGTGTGTGTGTGTGTGTCTGTCTGTCTGTGTATACCTCAAAATGAATACAATCTCTGGTGGTCAGTATTACAGAGTATGAGGAAGTAATATAAACAATGTATATACCAAGAGAGGAAGCTAGTATAATCAATGTATATATACCAAGAGGGTGGAAGCTAATATAAACAATGTATATATATATATATATATATATATATATATATATATATATATATATATATACCAAGAGGGTCGAAACTAGTATAAACAATATAAATATACCAAGAGGGTGGAAGGTAATATCAACAATGTATATTACCAAGAGGGTGGAAGGTAATATCAACATTATAGGAAGGTGGTATATGTGGCCAGCAGGACATTACACCGCCCTGGAGGAACTTGACACGGTCACTCTTGAAGACACGGACGGGCCTTAGATCCCTGTCCTTTATTAAACAGCTGGGAGTGTGCTGGTAATGTACGTTATTTGGAAAGATGGCGTCCAAGATTCAGTTTTTCAGTGGTTTTAAGTATTTTTTCTTTGTGTAGTTAGTGCAGTCTTGCTTTTCATTGAGGAAATTTTTGCTCTTGTGGGGAGTAATTTCAGCGTGCAGATTTGCACTCAGTCGTGTTGATATTTAACTGGTCCTGGTGATATTTAACTGGTCCTGGTGATATTTAACTGGTCCTGGTAATATTTAACTGGTCCTGGTGATATTTAACTGGTCCTGGTAATATTTAACTGGTCCTGGTAATATTTAACTGGTCCTGGTGATATTTAACTGGTCCTGGTGATATTTAACTGGTTCTGGTGATATTTAACTGGTCCTGGTAATATTTAACTGGTCCTGGTAATATTTAACTGGTCCTGGTAATATTTAACTGATCCTGGTGATATTTAACTGGTCCTGGTAATATTTAACTGGTCCTGGTAATATTTAACTGGTCCTGGTAATATTTAACTGATCCTGGTGATATTTAACTGGTCCTGGTAATATGTAACTGGTCCTGGTGATATTTAACTGGTCCTGGTAATATTTAACTGGTCCTGGTGATATTTAACTGGTCCTGGTAATATTTAACTGGGGCAGAATTTGAAACATCAGTCTCGTATTGATTTTTGGTGCCCATTGTAACATTGTAATATTGTAACATTGTATATTTTTAATACAAAGTTAACCCGCACGTAGGAAAGAGAGAAACTCATGACGACGTTTCGGTCCTACTTGGACAATTGGCAATTAAGTAGTCCCATTACGGGTTATTGTGTATTGTTCCAGTCATGGTATTGGGCCTCTTTGGTTTTGATATTGTATTCTGTGATCTAATGGAACACTAGTGTTTTGTGACCCACTGGAACACTATAATGTATTCCGTGACACACTGTAACACTATAATGTATTCCGTGACACGCTAGAACACTATAATGTATTCCGTGACACGCTGGAACACTATAATGTATTCCGTGACACACTGGAACACTATAATGTATTCCGTGACACACTGGAACACTATAATGTATTCCGTGACACACTGGAACACTATAATGTATTCCGTGACACACTGGAACACTATAATGTATTCCGTGACACACTGGAACACTATAATGTATTCCGTGACACGCTGGAACACTATAATGTATTCCGTGACACACTGGAACACTATAATGTATTCCGTGACACGCTGGAACACTATAATGTATTCCGCGACACACTGGAACACTATAATGTATTCCGTGACACACTGGAACACTATAAAGTATTCCGTGATACACTGGAACACTATAAAGTATTCCGTGACACACTGGAACACTATAATGTATTCCGTGACACACTGGAACACTATAAAGTATTCTGTGACACACTGGAACACTATAATGTATTCCGTGACACACTGGAACACTATAATGTATTCCGCGACACACTGGAACACTATAATGTATTCCGTGACACACTGGAACACTATAATGTATTCCGTGACACGCTGGAACACTATAATGTATTCCGTGACACACTGGAACACTATAATGTATTCCGTGACGCACTGGAACACTATAAAATATTCTGTGACGCATTGAAAGATATGGTATATTATAAACTCAGAGACTGTGTCGTCGCTACAACAATCTTACACACGGTTAATGATCTGTTAGGGAGGTTAACTCTCCTCTGATGTGTCTGTGTTGGTTACTAGAATTAGAGGACTGGAGGGAGCACTGTGCTCTGTGCAACGTAGGTTTCACTTTGGCAGTCTCTAGTTCCACTTTTATTGCCTCTTGCTCTTTTGAGCTCGATTTCCTAGAATGTAGAGGCACTAACTACTAACTTTATTAGTTATTTCTCCCGTGAATTAATTGTTGACAAGTTGATAAATGAATTGACAAGCTGATAAATGAATTGACAAGCTGATAAATGAATTGACAAGCTGGTAAATGAATTGTTGACAAGTTGATAAATGAGACACTTGTGAGACATTTGGGTGTCTTTATTCTGGCATAAAAGTGCCCAAATGTTCCTCAAATGTCTCATTTATTTATTTTTGTGGCACACTTTGTTGTCACACTGTGATCACACTTGTGGGAAAACTTTCACCCGGTCGTTTCTGTCGTCCAGTGATTGTGACGACCATGTTACGGTGTTTCAGCTGTTACGGGAGGTAGGAACGACCTGCTCTCAACCCTTGATTTTCTTGACTTGTGTAAATGTTGTGAATTTGTGATCAGCGGCTGTGCTTCCCAGCACTCAGTGTAATGGATCAACACTCAGTGTTATAAGTCAACAGTCAGTGTAATATATCAACAGTCAGTGTAATACATCAACAGTGTTATATATTAACAGTATAATACATCAACGGTTGGTGTAATACATCAACAGTCAGTCTTATATATCATCAGTCAGTGTAATACATCAACAGTCAGTGTAATTCATCAACAGTCAGTGTAATTCATCAACAGTCAGTGTAATTCATCAACAGTCAGTGTAATACATCAACAGTCAGTATAAAACATCAATACTCAGTGTAATACATCAATACTCAGTATAAAACATGAATACTCAGTGTAATACGTGAATACTCAGTTTAAAACATCAATACTCAGTATAAAATATCAATCAGTGTAATACATCAACAGTCAGTGTAATACATCAACAGTCAGTGTAATACATCAACAGTCAGTGTAATACATCAACAGTCAGTATAATACATCAACAGTCAGTATAATACATCAACAGTCAGTGTAATACATCAAGAGTCAGTGTAATACATCAAGAGTCAGTGTAATACATCAAGAGTCAGTGTAATACATCAAGAGTCAGTGTAATACATCAAGAGTCAGTGTAATACATCAAGAGTCAGTGTAATACATCAAGAGTCAGTGTAATACATCAAGAGTCAGTGTAATACATCAAGAGTCAGTGTAATACATCAAGAGTCAGTGTAATACATCAAGAGTCAGTGTAATACATCAAGAGTCAGTGTAATACATCAAGAGTCAGTGTAATACATCAAGAGTCATTGTAATACATCAAGAGTCAGTGTAATACATCAAGAGTCAGTGTAATACATCAATACGTCACTGCTATAGTAGTTATGTCAAGTGTTATTGTAGAGGCGTCAGTGTGACATCTGAGTCAAGACTCACGAAATTTAAAGCACATTAGTACGGTGTATACTCAAGTTTTGTGTCTTATGATGTTACGTCTGGAGTATATTGCATGGGTATACTTTTGACGAGTTTCAAGAGTCTTGCTACTTTTGGATATGGGTATGATGGCTTTACTTTAAGGTTGTGTAGCATTGTAGATATGCCAGGAATGTGGCCAGAGTTTGGTGTCGTATGTTAAGAAATATTGTTGGATGGCTGTCTCTGATTTCACTGCAGCTTTGCATGTATGTTTCTGCTCTGCCATCCACAGGATGGATGTGAGGTGCACAATAAACTAGCCACTACTATCCACAGGATGGATATGAGGTGCACAATAAACTAGCCACTACCATCCACAGGATGGATGTGAGGTGCACAATAAACTAGACACTACCATACACAGGATGGATATGAGGTGCACAATAAACTAGCCACTACCATCCACAGGATGGATACGAGGCTATCCATCATGTGGATGAGTGGCAGGGGCTGGGTTTGATTGGTGTCTTAGGTAAGGGAGTAAATTCTTGGGTAGTGGTGGTTTTGATAAGGACCTGCCTTGTATGGGCCAGTAGGCCTTCTGCAGTGTTCCTCCCTTATGTTCTTAGCTGCTTGCGCAGCTTCTCGTTTCAATATAATTACACTTAGAGCACCATCTAGTTAGCAAAATCAGATATCACAGTATCAGTATACGATACAAGGCTTCTTTTCCCATCATATTTCCGTAATGAATAACTCTAGGCTGCAAGTATCAAGAGCCTTCAGTGCGAGATATTTAGTCACTCATGATACTCCCCAAGTTACTTTATCACCAGACTGGAAAAAGGTTGAAATAAGCTTTGATAATCTTATTAACTCCTGTGCCACTCCCACTCAAATCCAACACCTCTCATATGTATTTATCTAACCTAAATTTGAAGCTACCCAAGGTTTTAGCTTCAATAACCGTACTAGGTAGACTGTTCCACTCATCAACTACTCTTTCCAAGTCAATACTTTGCTATATTCTTTCTAAATCTAAACTTATCCAATTTGAATCCATTATTTCGAGTTCCTACTTAAAGGGATATCCTCTTGAAAAGATTGATGGACTGACAACATCGACTCAAGGTTGAGGGACTGACCACCTCAAACTCCTTCTGTTCTTCGCGATTCTCCTTTGTATGGACTGATGAAGCCACTGTGGGGCGAAACGTTTCCTCAATAAAGATACCCAAGTGTTGCATATGTGTCTAATTTATCATTTTCTTTGTTAATGCCCATTTTCAGTCATGTCTTACGAGAGAATGTAGTTTCAGGGATTTCAATCTTTCTTGGTATGGAAGTTATCTTATGCAATGGATTAATTTGATCATTCTTCTCTGAATGTTTTCTAACGAATTTATATCCATTCTGTAATATGGAGACCAGAACTGAGCTGTATAAAGTGAGGCCTTACTAATGATTGTACTAATGTTGGTAGAATTACCCACAATATGTAAAGTAAAAGGACACAAATGCAACTAATGTGACATTTTATTGTGACAACGTTTCGCTCTCCAGGAGCTGAAGCTCCTGGAGAGCGAAACGTTGCCACAATAAAATGTCATATTAGTTGCACTTGTGTGAGATAAATGGTTTTGAAAACCGATAAGTTGAGATTAAGAAACTTAAGCAACATTTTGGTATCTTTATTGAGGAAACGTTTCGCCCCACAGTGGCTTCATCAGTCCATACAAAGCAGAAAGTTGTAAGAACAGGAGGAGTTTGAGGTAATCAGTCCCTCGGCCTGGAGGTCTTCGTTTGATTACCTCAAACTCCTCTTCTTACAACTTTCTCCTTTGTATTGGACTGATGAAGCCACTGTGTGGCGAAACGTTTCCTCAATAAAGATACCAAAATGTTGCTTAAGTGTCTTAATCTCCATTAGTTTCACTTGTGTTCTTTTACTTTACTTATTAATGATGTTGCTTACACTTCTTGATATAAATCCCAGTAATCTGTTTGACTTATGTACGCTTAGGCATTGCTGTCTTGGCTTCAGGTTCTTGCTTACAATAACTCCCAAAGTCTTTTTCGCATTCTTTATGACTAAGTTCTATTTTATTTAGTTTATAACTGCTAGGTTTATTTACATTCCAAAGCTTCAGGACTTTGCATTTGTCTACATTGAAGGGCATCTATCACTTTTCTGACCACAACATGAGTTTGTCTAAATCTTCTTGGGTAGTTTTGGGTAGTGGTGATTTTGATAAGGACCTGCCTTGTATGGGTCAGTAGGCCTTCTGCAGTGTTCCTCCATTCTTATGTTCTTATGTTAAATCCTCCTGAACTTCAGTGACGCCTTCCTCTGAATCAATTGCCTATTTTTGTGTCGTCAGCGAATTTGCTCATATCGCCATTTATTCCCTCGTCAAGGTCATTAATATATATTATGAACAACAGTGGGTCTAAAACTGATCCCCACTCAGATTTCACCGCGTTTATGCAGTCTCTCTGCTTCTTGTTGGTGACCAAAATCTCCAACGGCGGGTCATCGTATGGCTGAGACCCGCGTCAGGAAACACTTGTCCTCTTTCCTGACCAACCTTACCTTCCTAACCTGAGCCATGCCTCGATTCATGACAGGACTTTTTCCCCAATACCATGAACTGCCACTTTCTTTAACAATTTTTTTGTGTGGTACGCTATCCAAATAAATAATATCGTATTCTTTATCGTGATCAACTGCCTCAAATGCTTTACTGAAGAGAGTCAGTAAATTAGCCAGGCAGGAACGACCCCTCGTGAATCCATGCTGAGTATCATTAACCAAATTATACTTATCAAGATGGCTTCCTATAACATCAGCTATAATTGACTCTTTAATTTCCCTACAATTGAGGTCAGATTTATTGGAATTTGGGTAATTTAATGAATTCTAGCATCTAAACTAACTTTACTCGTGTGTGCCATAAACTTCAAAAATCAAGGTTGTGAATTCACACTTGCACATCAGACTGGTATAGCCAATCAACACCTTCCAAACATCACTGGTTTAACAACATCAAGCTTCGCAAGCATCAAGACTGATTAGCACACATCAACACCTTCACAAACATCAAGCTGGTGTTAGCACACATCAACACCTTCCAAGCATCAAGACTGGTATTAGCACACATCAACACCTTCACAAACATCAAGGCTGGTGTTAGCACACATCAACACCTTCACAAACATCAAGGCTGGTGTTAGCACACATCAACACCTTCGCAAACATCAAGACTGGTATTAGCACACATCAACACCTTCGCAAACATCAAGGCTGGTGTTAGCACATCAACACCTTCAAAGCATCAAGACTGGTATTACACATCAACACCTTCGCAAACATCAAGACTGGTATTAGCACACATCAACACCTTCGCAAACATCAAGACTGGTGTTAGCACACATCAACACCTTCACAAGCATCAAGACTGGTATTAGCACACATCAACACCTTCGCAAACATCAAGACTGGTATTAGCACACATCAACACCTTCACAAGCATCAAGACTGGTGTTAGCACACATCAACACCTTCACAAGCATCAAGACTGGTATTAGCACACATCAACACCTTCGCAAACATCAAGACTGGTATTAGCACACATCAACACCTTCGCAAACATCAAGACTGGTATTAGCACACATCAACACCTTCGCAAACATCAAGACTGGTATTAACACACATCAACACCTTCACAAACATCAAGACTGGTGTTAGCACACATCAACACCTTCGCAAACATCAAGACTGGTATTAGCACACATCAACACCTTCACAAGCATCAAGACTGGTATGTAAGACTGGTTTACACACATCAACACCTTCGCAAGCATCAAGACTGGTGTTACACACATCAACACCTTCACAAGCATCAAGACTGGTATTAGCACACATCAAGACTGGTGTTAGCACACATCAACACCTTCACAAGCATCAAGACTGGTGTTAACACACATCAACACCTTCACAAGCATCAAGACTGGTGTTAACACACATCAACACCTTCACAAACATCAAGACTGGTGTTAACACACATCAACACCTTCACAAGCATCAAGACACCATGAAACAGATAATTACAAGAGAAGCCGTGAGTGGGCGGGGATGGCAGCGTGGGTGGAACAGCCGCTGGCTGAACAGTTTGGCACGCCTGCTGTGTGGGTGGACCAGGAGCGATGGTTTTGGCCAGAGGAAGGCGGTGGGTGGGCTGGGGTAGGGCTTGCCAGTGGCCAGGGGCACTAGGGGTGAGGCCAGGGGCCAAAGGGGAAAGGGGTAAGGGCCCCCCGCTAGTGAAAGAAAAATGAGAAGACGTCTTTGGCTTGGGGGGGGGGGAAGTATGTAAGAGTAAGAATGGGGAACGACTTTTGGTAAAATAGTCTCTCTTTCAGAAGTCTTTATGAGTTTCCCCTCCATCCCTGGTGATGAGGGGAGGGGTGGAGGGGTGGGGAAGATGGGTAGGGGAAGGCTGGAGCAGCAAGGGGAGGAGCCTAGAATTTGAGAATGAACCGACCAGATCAATAGTGTTATCAAATTTGGAAGTCTGCCAGGGAGTGCGTGGGAGGTGCAGCCATGCTGCCTTCCTTACTGCTTGATGCTGCCTTCCTCCTCTCCTTCCCTTCCTTACTGCTTGATGCTGCCTTCCTCCTCTCCTTCCCTTCCTTACTGCTTGATGCTGCCTTCCTCCTCTCCTTCCCTTCCTTACTGCTTGATGCTGCCTTCCTCTCTTTCCCTTCCTTACTGCTTGATGCTGCCTTCCTCCTCTCCTTCCCTTCCTTACTGCTTGATGCTGCCTTCCTCCTCTCCTTCCCTTCCTTACTGCTTGATGCTGCCTTCCTCCTCTCCTTCCCTTCCTTACTGCTTGATGCTGCCTTCCTCCTCTCCTTCCCTTCCTTACTGCTTGATGCTGCCTTCCTCCTCTCCTTCCCTTCCTTACTGCTTGATGCTGCCTTCCTCCTCTCCTTCCCTTACTGCTTGATGCTGCCTTCCTACCCTCCTTCCCTTCCTTACTGCTTGATGCTGCCTTCCTCCTCTCCTTCCCTTCCTTACTGCTTGATGCTGCCTTCCTCCTCTCCTTCCCTTCCTTACTGCTTGATGCTGCCTTCCTCCTCTCCTTCCCTTCCTTACTGCTTGATGCTGCCTTCCTCCTCTCCTTCCCTTCCTTACTGCTTGATGCTGCCTTCCTCCTTTCCCTTCCTTACTGCTTGATGCTGCCTTCCTCCTCTCCTTCCCTTCCTTACTGCTTGATGCTGCCTTCCTCCTCTCCTTCCCTTCCTTACTGCTTGATGCTGCCTTCCTCCTCTCCTTCCCTTCCTTACTGCTTGATGCTGCCTTCCTCCTCTCCTTCCCTTACTGCTTGATGCTGCCTTCCTACCCTCCTTCCCTTCCTTACTGCTTGATGCTGCCTTCCTCCTATCCTTCCCTTCCTTACTGCTTGATGCTGCCTTCCTCCTCTCCTTCCCTTCCTTACTGCTTGATGCTGCCTTCCTCCTCTCCTTCCCTTCCTTACTGCTTGATGCTGCCTTCCTCTCTTTCCCTTCCTTACTGCTTGATGCTGCCTTCCTCCTCTCCTTCCCTTCCTTACTGCTTGATGCTGCCTTCCTCCTCTCCTTCCCTTCCTTACTGCTTGATGCTGCCTTCCTCCTCTCCTTCCCTTCCTTACTGCTTGATGCTGCCTTCCTCCTCTCCTTCCCTTCCTTACTGCTTGATGCTGCCTTTCTCCTGCTGCCTTCCTGCTGCCTTCCTGCTGCCTTCCTGCTGCCTTCCTGCTGCCTTCCTGCTGCCTTCCTGCTGGTGATCCTAGCGAAGATGGTTGTATCATTACTGATGCTTTTGTTAGGTTAATTTAGGTACAGGTACACATAAGTACAATTATCATACATAGTGTACATTACCTGGGATAACCCAGAACAAAGTTGTTCCTTGTAGTAGTGGTAGTGTTACTGTTGATGAAATTAAGACACATGTGCAGCATCTGGGTGTCTTTATTGTAGACGTTTCGCCCCCCAGTGGCTTTATCAATACAAATTCTAGGACATTGTTTGAAGACAGAAGAACTATATACAAAAGATTAGGTAATCAGTCCCTCGACACCGAAGTCGTTTAGTTTGTGGAGCAGTGGCAAGGAGGCTGGCGCTTTTATACTAACGCCAGCAGTAACAGTCTGGTGTATCAGACTCTGATCCACCACGAGGCCTGGTCATGAACCGGGCCAGTGAGGTGTTGACCCCCGAAACCCCCTCCAGGTATACAACTTGGCCTCACATACACTCTGAGTGTAACAAAGTGCACTGAGGTGCAGGTTCACTGCTGTGTGCACGATCCGTAGAACGAAACGTACTACGTGCAGAAACGTGCAACAAATCACTGAAAAAATGAACAGTTAAAGGAAAAAAGTCGAGACGTGAGTAACACTCAGGACGTGAGTAACACTCAGGACGTGAGTAACACTCAGTACGTGAGTAACACTCAGTACGTGAGTAACACTCAGTACGTGAGTAACACTCAGGACGTGAGTAACACTCAGGACGTGAGTAACACTCAGGACGTGAGTAACACTGTCAGTACGTGAGTAACACTCAGTACGTGAGTAACACTCAGTACGTGAGTAACACTCAGTACGTGAGTAACACTCAGGACGTGAGTAACACTGTCAGTACGTGAGTAACACTCAGTACGTGAGTAACACTGTCAGTACGTGAGTAACACTCAGTACGTGAGTAACACTCAGTACGTGAGTAACACTGTCAGTACGTGAGTAACACTCAGTACGTGAGTAACACTGTCAGTACGTGAGTAACACTGTCAGTACGTGAGTAACACTGTCAGTACGTGAGTAACACTGTCAGTACGTGAGTAACACTGTCAGTACGTGAGTAACACTGTCAGTACGTGAGTAACACTCAGTACGTGAGTAACACTCAGTACGTGAGCAACACTCAGTACGTGAGTAACACTCAGTACGTGAGCAACACTCAGTACGTGAGTAACACTGTCAGAACGTGAGTAACACTGTCAGTACGTGAGTAACACTCAGGACGTGAGTAACACTGTCAGTACGTGAGTAACACTGT
The DNA here is from genome assembly GCA_009830355.1 of Cherax destructor. Taxonomy (NCBI): domain Eukaryota; kingdom Metazoa; phylum Arthropoda; class Malacostraca; order Decapoda; family Parastacidae; genus Cherax; species Cherax destructor. The sequence goes on from WNWK01000717.1 coordinate 182,604, forward strand.
CAGTACGTGAGTAACACTGTCAGTACGTGAGTAACACTGTCAGTACGTGAGTAACACTCAGTACGTGAGTAACACTCAGTACGTGAGTAACACTGTCAGTACGTGAGTAACACTGTCAGTACGTGAGTAACACTGTCAGTACGTGAGTAACACTGTCAGTACGTGAGTAACACTGTCAGTACGTGAGTAACACTGTCAGTACGTGAGTAACACTGTCAGTACGTGAGTAACACTGTCAGTACGTGAGTAACACTGTCAGTACGTGAGTAACACTGTCAGTACGTGAGTAACACTGTCAGTACGTGAGTAACACTGTCAGTACGTGAGTAACACTGTCAGTACGTGAGTAACACTGTCAGTACGTGAGTAACACTGTCAGTACGTGAGTAACACTGCGTACGACTTCCTCCTCTTCCTCCTCATTCATCAGGACACCTACTGCTTGGCGCCCCGCCCTCCCCTCTCCCCCACTCCTCCCTCTCCCCCCACTCCTCCCACTCCCCCCACTCCATGATTGATATATTTCAAGTCTTCAATCTCCTCCCACGCATATTGCCTTCCCTCCCTCCCTCCCTCCCTCCCTCCCTCCCTGCTATGGGAAGAGGGAGGGAGCAGCATCAATGAAGGCAGCAGAGATGCTGCTCTCTCGTCTCTCCTCGTCAGCCACCCTAATGACCTGTGATTAGTGTCTCAATTACCCAATTCTGTTATTAATATGTTTTAATCAGCGTACACACACACACACACACAAACACACACACAAACATATAACTGAAAGAAGAGAAGTGAAGAAAACAAGAGCAGAGACAAACACAGACATCACTGGAAGACAAAGCTGAGATAACAGGTTCAATATTCCCATCAGGATATCAGATACTATGCAAAGAAGAGAGGCACCGAGCCATTGTTTGTCATGTGATGTCCATCAACCCACAAATGGTCGTTAGAGAGAAGCAATTATCTTATAAACTTTGTCAACAGATACTCACAATTTGGCTGAAAGACACGTGAGCCCACACTGGGACATACTTATCAGAAAACGTATAAAAGATTCGAACCCATGGCAAGTTACTGCTAAAACTGGCATAGCCCAAGTACATTAGGTTTGACCAGGGAAAAAATCATAAGGTTATTTTGACAAGCATCACTTAGACTGGCACTCTTAACAAGACAATAGAAGGCACTCTGAGTGCCACTCCAGGAGATCCTTGAAATACAAGATGGCCGCCATGACGGCATTTATGGCACTGGAATTGAAGAATTAGACACGTGTGTAACATCTGCGTCTATTTGTAGACGTTTCGCCATCCAGTGTCTTTATCAATACAAGAACATAATGGGAAGAATGTATGCATGTATACTGTAGATAGTTGTACTATCTACAGTATACATGCATATACTGTAATTGGTGATAAATTCGCAGTTTTTATCAGCCAAGTCTCATAGAACAACGTGTCAGTCATCTCAGATATATATTATCGTCTATATTATTATTATAATCAAATAGAAGCCCAAAACCACAGGGGTTATTATCGTCTATAATAAATTCGTTTAGGTACGCTATTATTTATTTATTTGACAACTCAAAATAACACCATTTTCCAGGCGGCTGGAAAATTAATAACATTACTTGAAGTGAATTTTATAGTGTAATTCCAGTTCTTAATAACTAAGCGGATGTTATTCTTTCGTGAGTGAACAATAGTGGATGAACTCTGTATTATCTGCAGGATTGAAGAACAGTGTTACTGAGCATACCTGGAGGAAGTATACCTGGAGTATACAGCTTATCCAGCGGTTATACTACAGCTTTATACATCATTAGTAAGGTCTCATCTAGATTACGCAGCTCAGTTCTGGTCTCCATTTTACAGAATGGATATAAATTCGTTAGAAAACATTCAGCGTAGAATGACAAAGTTAATTCATAGCATTAGAAATCTTCCGTATGAAGAAAGATTGAAGACCCTTAAATTACATTCACTTTGTATACAAGACGAAGAATGAGGGGAGACATGATCGAAGTATATAAGTGGAAGATGGGTAATAATAAAGGGGATATAAATAAGGTCTTGAGGATATCTCTCCAAGAGAGGTTTAAGACACTTATACAACATATGGGAATCTTTATTAAGGAAACGTTTCGCCACACAGTGGCTTCATCAGTCCAATACAAAACAGAAAGGTGTAAGGAGAGGAGGAGTTTGAGGTAATCAGTCCCTCGGCCTGGAGTCGTTGTATTCAGTCCATCAATCTAGTAGAAAGTACAGCATAGGGCCGTAGAAGTTGCTTATATACTGTAGTCAGGTGATGCGAAGCAGGAGGAGCGGGGTCATAGTGGTACCATCCACTAGTCGAAGTAGGTCCTTGTCCAAAGGTTGGACAAGTATTGAAGAATCTTCAACACTTGTCCAACCTTTGGACGAAGACCTACTTCGACTAGTGGATGGTACCACTATGACCCCGCCTCCTCCTGCTTCGCCTCACCTGATTACAGTATATAAGCAACTTCTACGGCTCTATGCTGTACTTTCTACAAGATTGATGGACTGAACACATCGACTCCAGGCCGAGGAGATTCAGAATCTCCACACCTACGGTGCTGAACACACCAACTCCAAGGCCGAGGGACTGATTACCTCATTTGTATATAGTTCTACTCTCTTCAAATTATGTCCTAGAATTTTGGATTGATAAAGCCACTGGATGGCGAAACGTCTACTATAAAGATAACCAGATGTTGCACATGTGTCGGAAATAGGGTTGTTGATGAGTGTAACAATATTGGTAGAATTACCGACAATATGTTAAGTAAAAGGACACAAATGCAACTAATGTGACATTTTATTGTGGCAACGTTTCGCTCTCCAGGTAACGGCTTGAAAAAGCTCCTGGAAAGCGAAACGTTGCCACAATAAAATGTCACATTAGTTGCATTTGTGTCCTTTTACTTAACATGAGTGTAACAGTCTGCCTAGTAGGGTTATTGAGGCTAAAACCTTGGGTAGTTTCAAATTTAGATTGGATAAACACATAAGTGAGAGGGGTTGGATTTAAGTGAGACTTGCACATGGGTAAATAGAATTATCAAAGCTTATTGCTTGACTAGCATCGAAAATTGGGTTGGGCAAATATTCTGTTAGTGGGATGGATTGTGAAGGACCTGCCTAGTATGGGCCAACAGGCCTGCTGCAGTGTCACTGACGTGTATACTATGCAAAGTCATGGAGATCATCAGGAGGAGAGTGGTGGAGCACCTAGAAAGACACAAGCTTATAAACGACAACCAGACCGGTTTCAGGGAAGGAAAATCCTGTGTCACAAACCTACTGGAGTTTTATGACAATAGGAAGCAGAGGGTGTGCATTAATGGGGTTAAATCTGAGTGGGGATCTGTAACAAGTGGCGTTCCACAGGGATCGGTTTTGGGCCCGTTGTTGTTTATAATATATATAAATGACCTTGACGAGGGAATTTCTAGTGATATGAGCAAATTCGCTGATGACACGAAGATAGGTAGGATAATCGATTCAGACGTAGATGTCAGTGAACTACAGGAGGATTTAGACAAACTCAATTCCTGGTCAGAAAAATGGCAGATGCAGTTCAATGTAGATAAATGCAAAGTTCTAAAGCTCGGGAGTGTCCATAACCCAAGCACTTATAAGTTAAATAACGTAGAACTTAGCCATACAGATTGCGAGAAGGACTTGGGGGTGATGGTAAGCAGCAACCTTAAACCAAGACAGCAATGCCTAAGCGTACGTAATAAGGCAAATAGATTACTGGGATTTATATCAAGAAGTGTTAGCAACAGAAGTCCAGAGGTTATATTACAGCTTTATACATCATTAGTAAGGCCTCACCTAGATTACGCAGCTCAGTTCTGGTCTCCATATTACAGAATGGACATAAATTTGTTAGAAAACATTCAGCGTAGAATGACTAAATTAATACATAGCATTAGAAATCTTACTTACGAAGAAAGATTGAAGACCCTTAAATTACATTCACTTGTAAGACGTAGAATGAGGGGAGACATGATCGAGGTATACAAGTGGAAAATGGGTATTAACAAAGGGGATATAAATAAGGTCTTGAGGGTATCTCTCCAAGAGAGAACCCGCAATAATGGATTCAAGTTAGATAAGTTTAGATTTAGAAAGGATATAGGAAAGTATTGGTTTGGAAATAGGGTAGTTGATGAGTGGAACAGTCTGCCTAGTAGGGTTATTGAAGCTAGGACCTTGGGTAGTTTTAAATTTAGGTTGGATAAATTCATGAGTGAGAGGGGTTGGATTTGAGTGGGAATTGCACATGAGTAAATAAAATTATCAAATCTTATTTCTTGGGTAGCATTGAAAGTTGGGTTGAACAAGTGTTCTGTTGGTGGGATGGAATGTGAAGGACCTGCCTAGTATGGGCCAACAGGCCTGCTGCAGTGTTCCTCCTTTCTTATGTTCTTATGTAAGACACGAGAGAGAGGGGTGGATAGACTGCATTTTCTTGGACTGCAAGAAGGCGTTCGACACAGTTCCTCACAAGAGGATAATGCAAAAACTAGAGGATCAGGCACACGTAACAGGAAAGGCACTGCAATGGATCAGAGAATATCTGACAGGGAGGCAACAACGAGTCATGGTACGTGACGGGAAGGGGGGTGGGGTGGCACTCTATGTCCGTGATCATTTAAATTGTTGTATAAAAATGGGTATAAAGTCTGAATTAACACATACAGAGTCTGTCTGGATAGAATTTTCAGAGGGGCATGAAAAATTGATTTTAGGTGTGATATACCGTCCCCCAAACTTAGATAGGGACCAAGGGAGACTACTATGGGAGGAAATTGTTAAGGCCACAATGCACGATAACGTAGTTATTCTGGGTGACTTCAACTTTAGTCAAATTGATTGGAATTTTTTGACTGGGAATTTAGAATCTAACGATTTCTTAGAAGTAGTTCAAGATTGTTTTTTGAAGCAGTTTGTGACAGAACCTACAAGGGGAAATAATCTGCTTGACTTAGTTCTGGCAAACAAGGAAACCCTTGTTAATAATTTAGAAATTACAGAGGAACTCGGCGCAAGCGACCACAAATCAATTACCTTTGGCATTGAATGGAAGTTTCATAGTAGGAATAACTCAGTAACGGTCCCAGATTTTCGCTTAGCAGATTACAATGGACTTAGAGAACACTTACAATCTGTGGACTGGGGTAATGAAGAGAGCTATCAATATGACAGTTTTCTGAACACTATACATGCTGCCCAAAGAACATTTATCCCATATAAAGAAATTAGATCGAATAGAAATGACCCAAAATGGATGAATAATAGGCTCAAATATCTTTTAGGGCAGAAGAAAGGAATTTATAGGCGTATCAAAAGAGGTGAGGGTCATCTTACGAATCAGTATATTGACATTAAGAGGGACGTTAAAAGGGATAAGAAAAGCTAAGCGGGACTACGAAATTAAAGTTGCTAGGGATTCGAAAACTAACCCAAAAGTTTTTCCAGGTGTATAGAACAAAAGTTAGAGATAAGATAGGTCCCCTTAAAAATAATTATGGGTATCTTACTGACAAAGAGAATGAAATGTGCTCTATTTTTAATAATTATTTTCTCTCGGTTTTCACTCAGGAAGACACTAATAATATCCCAAGAATTAGGTATTTTAGTGGGCCTGAAGAAGATAAATTATGTAGTATCACAGTCACTAGCGAAATGGTTATCAAACAGATAGACCGTTTGAAGCAAAATAAATCGCCAGGCCCTGATGAGCTTTTTTCAAGGGTTCTTAAGGAATGCAAAATTGAACTCTGTGAACCCTTAACTAACATTTTTAACCTATCTCTTCAAACAGGTGTAGTGTCTGATACGTGGAAGATGGCTAATGTAATTCCTATTTTTAAAGCAGGGGACAAGTCGTTACCATCAAATTACCGCCCAATAAGTCTAACTTCAATTGTAGGCAAATTATTAGAGTCGATTATAGCTGATAACATAAGAAGCCATCTCGATAGGCATAATTTGATTAATGATACTCAACATGGATTCACCAGGGCCGTTCCTGCCTAACTAATTTATTAACTTTTTCAGTAAGGCTTTTGAGGCAGTTGATCATGATAAAGAATTCGATATTGTTTATTTGGATTTTAGTAAGGCTTTTGATAGAGTACCACATCAGAGACTGTTAAAGAAAGTGGCTGCTCACGGCATTGGAGGAAAAGTGTTTTCATGGATCGAGTCATGGCTCACCAATAGGAAGCAGAGGGTGTGCATTAATGGTGTTAAATCTGAGTGGGGATCTGTAACAAGTGGCGTTCCACAGGGATCGGTTTTGGGCCCGTTGTTGTTTATAATATATATAAATGACCTTGACAAGGGAATTACTAGTGATATGAGCAAATTCGCTGATGACACGAAGATAGGTAGGATAATCGATTCAGTCGTAGATGTCACGGAACTTCAGAAGGATTTAGACAAACTCAATTCCTGGTCAGAAAAATGGCAGATGCAGTTCAATGTAGATAAATGCAAAGTTCTAAAGCTCGGGAGTGTCCATAACCCAAGCACTTATAAGTTAAATAACGTAGAACTTAGCCATACAGATTGCGAGAAGGACTTGGGGGTGATGGTAAGCAGCAACCTTAAACCAAGACAGCAATGCCTAAGCGTACGTAATAAGGCAAATAGATTACTGGGATTTATATCAAGAAGTGTTAGCAACAGAAGTCCAGAGGTTATATTACAGCTTTATACATCATTAGTAAGGCCTCACCTAGATTACGCAGCTCAGTTCTGGTCTCCATATTACAGAATGGACATAAATTCGTTAGAAAACATTCAGCGTAGAATGACTAAATTAATACATAGCATTAGAAATCTTCCTTACGAAGAAAGATTGAAGACCCTTAAATTACATTCACTTGTAAGACGTAGAATGAGGGGAGACATGATCGAGGTATACAAGTGGAAAATGGGTATTAACAAAGGGGATATAAATAAGGTCTTGAGGGTATCTCTCCAAGAGAGAACCCGCAATAATGGATTCAAGTTAGATAAGTTTAGATTTAGAAAGGATATAGGAAAGTATTGGTTTGGAAATATGGTAGTTGATGAGTGGAACAGTCTGCCTAGTAGGGTTATTGAAGCAAGGACCTTGGGTAGTTTTAAATTTAGGTTGGATAAATTCATGAGTGAAAGGGGTTGGATTTGAGTGGGAATTGCACATGAGTAAATAAAATTATCAAAGCTTATTTCTTGGGTAGCATTGAAAATTAGGTTGAACAAATATTCTGTTAGTGGGATGGAATGTGAAGGACCTGCCTAGAATGGGCCAACAGGCCTGCTGCAGTGTTCCTCCTTTCTTATGTTCTTATGTTCTTATGAGGTGTCAGAGTGGGCACCTGTGATGAGTGGGGTTTCACAAGGGTCAGTCCTAGGACTTGTACTGTTTTTGGTATAGTATGTGAATGACATAACGGAAGGGATAGACTCAGAAGTGTCCCTGTTTACAGATAATGTGAAGTTAATGAGAAGAATTAAATCAGTCGAGGATCAGGCAGGACTACAAAGAGACCTGGACAGGCTACAAGCCTGGTCCAGTAACTGGCTCCTTGAATTTAACCCTGCCAAATGTAAAGTCATGAAGATCGGGGAAGGGTAAAGAAGACCGCAGACAGAGTATAGTCTAGGTGGCCAAAGACTGCAAACCTCACTCAAGGAAAAAGATCTTGGGGTGAGTATAATACCGAGCACATCTCCTGAGGCACACATCAATCAGATAACTGCTGCAGCATACGGGCGGCTGGCAAACCTAAGAATAGAGTTCCAATACCTCACTAAGGAATCATTCAAGACTCTGTATACCATAAACGTCAGGCCCATACTGGAGTATGCAGCACCAGTTTGGAACCCACACCTGGTCAAGCACGTCAAGAAACTAGAGAAAGTGCAAAGGTTTGCAACAAGACTAGTCCCAGAGCTAAGGGGATTGTCCTACGAAGAAAGGTTAAGGGAAATCGGCCTGACGACACTAGAGGACAGGAGGGTTAGGGGAGACATGATAACGACATATAAAATACTGCGAGGAATAGATAAGGTGGACAGAGACAAGATGTTCCAGAGAGGGGACACAGAAACAAGGGGTCACAGTTGGAAGTTGAAGACTCCTATGAGTCAAAGGGATGTTAGGAAGTATTTCTTCAGTCATAGAGTTGTCAGGAAGTGGAATAGCCTAGAAAGAGACGTAGTGGAGGCAGGAACCATACATAGTTTTAAGACGAGGTTTGATAAAGCTCATTGAGCAGGAGAGAGAGGACCTAGTAGCAATCAGTGAAGAGGCGGGGCCAGGAGCTATGACTCGACCCTGCAACCACAAATAGGTGAGTGTTCCTCCTTTCTTATGTTCTAATATAAACGGATATCGGCAAGACAACCGGGTGAAATGAATGACCTAGATCAACAAGCTGATATGCTGCTGTCAGCTGTTGCAACACAGCGGCTGTCAGCTGTTGTGTGTGTGTCTGTCTGCCTTTGATTTGATAATACCGTGTAACAAGCGACCAAGAGATTCCAATATTATTGATTTACCGTCGAGGTGAAGCCTCTCAGGATATTGTCAACAATCATCCGCATCGGTTCTGATGCCATCACATATTATCGATGCTGCCACAGGTTCGAATCCCACCCGTTCTGTGGTTTGTTAGCATTCCTGTTGTTTTGATCTCGTGAGCTCTGGACGTAGAGATAACCCTCCACTTCCGCCTAACAAATCTATCCTCCCGATCACGCTGTGTAGTGGGCTACCCACACACTCGCTATTCTGACCACTTAATGATCTTTCAGGCTATGATGGAGTCTCTCTGGGGAGCAACCTTGCACATCGTTGCAGTGACTTTAATATATATTAACACGCTGACACGTTTCGCTCACACAGTGGACTTCCGTCAACCAACGGTGGGGGACTGATTACATCATCTTTATTTCACTACTACCCTTGCTTCTTCTGTATTTGACTGAAGAAGCCTGCTGTGTAGGCGAAACGTTTCGGCAATAAAGATACCCAGCAACATCGACACTAGCAGCGACAGTAGCAGCAACAGCGACAGTAGCAGCAACAGCGACAGTAGCAGCGACAGCGACAGTAGCAGCGACAGCGACAGTAGCAGCAACAGCGACAGTAGCAGCAACAGCGACAGTAGCAGCGACAGCGACAGTAGCAGCGACAGCGACAGTAGCAGCGACAGCGACAGTAGCAGAAACAGCGACAGTAGCAGCGACAGCGACAGTAGCAGCGACAGCGACAGTAGCAGCGACAGCGACAGTAGCAGCGACAGCGACAGTAGCAGCAACAACGACAGTAGCAGCGACAGTAGCAGCGACAGCGACAGTAGCAGCGACAGCGACAGTAGCAGCGACAGCGACAGTAGCAGCGACAGCGACAGTAGCAGCGACAGCGACAGTAGCAGCGACAGCGACAGTAGCAGCGACAGCGACAGTAGCAGCGACAGTAGCAGCGACGCGACGTAGCAGCAACAGCGAAGTAAGCAACACGACAGTAGCAGCGACAGCGACAGTAGCAGCGACAGCGACAGTAGCAGCGACAGTAGCAGCAACAGCGACAGTAGCAGCAACAGCGACAGTAGCAGCAACAGCGACAGTAGCAGCAACAGCGACAGTAGCAGCAACAGCGACAGTAGCAGCGACAGTAGCAGCAACAGCGACAGTAGCAGCAACAGCGACAGTAGCAGCAACAGCGACAGTAGCAGCGACAGCGACAGTAGCAGCGACAGCGACAGTAGCAGCAACAGCGACAGTAGCAGCGACAGCGACAGTAGCAGCAACAGCGACAGTAGCAGCGACAGCGACAGTAGCAGCGACAGCGACAGTAGCAGCAACAGCGACAGTAGCAGCGACAGTGACAGTAGCAGCGACAGCGACAGTGACAGCGACAGTGGCAGCGACAGCGACAGTAGCAGCGACAGCGACAGTAGCAGCAACAGCGACAGTAGCAGCGACAGCGACAGTAGCAGCAACAGCGACAGTAGCAGCGACAGTAGCAGCGACAGCGACAGTAGCAGCAACAGCGACAGTAGCAGCGACAGCGACAGTAGCAGCGACAGCGACAGTAGCAGCGACAGTGACAGTAGCAGCGACAGTGACAGCGACAGTGGCAGCGACAGCGACAGTAGCAGCGACAGCGACAGTAGCAGCAACAGCGACAGTAGCAGCGACAGCGACAGTAGCAGCAACAGCGACAGTAGCAGCGACAGCGACAGTAGCAGCGACAGCGACAGTAGCAGCGACAGTAGCAGCGACAGCGACAGTAGCAGCGACAGTAGCAGCAACAGCGACAGTAGCAGCGACAGCGACAGTAGCAGCCGACAGCGGGAAGTAGCAGCAACAGCGACAGTAGCAGCGACAGCGACAGAGCAGCACAGCGACAGTAGCAGCGACAGTAGCAGCACAGCGACAGTAGCAGCGACAGCGACAGTAGCAGCGACAGCGACAGTAGCAGCGACAGCGACAGACAGCGACAGGACAGTAGCAGCGACAGCGACATAGCAGCGACGTAGCACAGACAGGCGCGACAGCGACAGTAGAGCATAGCAGCGACACGAGTAGCAGCGACAGCTAGCAGCAACAGCGACAGTAGCAGCGACAGACAGTACAAGACAGTAGCAGCGACAGCGACAGTAGCAGCGACAGCGACAGAGCACGAAACAGCGACAGCGAATGCGATAGCAGCGACAGCGACAGTAGCAGCGACAGTAGCAGCGACAGCGCAGCGACAGCGACAGCAGCAGCAACAGCGACAGTAGCAGCGACAGCGACAGTAGCAGCGACAGCGGCAGAGCAGAACAGCGACAGTAGAGCACAGGACAGTGAGCAGAGAGCGACAGTAGCAGCAACAGCGACATAGCAGCACAACGACAGTAGAGCAACAGCGACAGAGAGAAAAGCGACAGTAGCAGCACACGACAGTACAGCGACAGTGCAGCAACGCGACAGATAGAGAGACAGACAGCGACAGTAGCAGCGACAGCAAGAGACAACAGCGACAGTAGCAGCGACAGCGACAGTAGCAGCAGCGACAGTAGCAGCAACAGCGACAGTAGCAGCACAGCGACAGTAGCAGCGACAGCGACAGTGACAGCGACAGTAGCAGCACAGCGACAGTAGCAGCGCAGCAAGTAGCAGCAACAGCGACAGTAGCAGCAACAGCGACAGTAACAGCAAGCGACAATGCAGCAACAGCGACAGTAGCAGCAACAACGACAGTAGAGCAACAGCGACAGTAGCAGCACAGCGACAGCAGCGACAGCGACAGTACAGCGACAGTACAGCGACAGTAGCACGACAGCGACAGTAGCAGCACAGCGACAGTACAGCAACAGCGACAGTAGCAGCAACAGCGACAGTAGCAGCAACAGCGACAGTGCAGCAACAGCGACAGTAGCAGCACAGGACAGTAGCAGCAACAGCGACAGTAGCAGCGACAGCGACAGAACAACAGCGACAGTAGCAGCAACAGCGACAGTAGCAGCACAGCGACAGTAGCACAGACATACAGCACAGCGATGCAGCAACAGCAGCAGCAGCAACAGCGACAGTAGCAGCAACAGCGACAGTAGCAGCAACAGCGACAGTAGCAACAGCCAGTAGACAGACGACAGTAGCAGACAGCGACAGTAGCAGCAACAGCGACAGTAGCAACAGCGACAGTAGCAGCACAGCGACAGTGACAGGACAGTCAGCGAGAGCACAACGCGACAGTAGCAGCAACAGCGACAGAGCAACAACAGCGACAGTAGCAACAGCGACAGTAGCAGCAACAGCGACAGTAGCACAACAGCGACAGTAGCAGCAACAGCGACAGTAGCAGCAGACACAGCGACAGTCAGCAGGCATAACAGCGACTAGTAGCAGCACAGCGACTGCTGAAGTAAGCAGTAGCAAAGCGTCATAGCGCTTAAGCGAACGACAGTAGAGGACAGCGAGACACGCAATGTTAGAGGACAGTGTGAGGAGTGTTTCCACACCCACACAGGTTCTTTGTAAATATATATATATATAAAAATATATATATATATATATATATATATATATATATATATAATATATATATATATATATATATATATATATATATATATATATATATATATACATTATACATATTATATATATATTATATATATATTACATATATAATATATATATAATAATATACATACTATAAAAATTTTATTTTATTAACACATCGCAGATTCCCACCAAGGCAGGTGGCCGAAATGAAAAGCTTTCATCATCATTCACTCCATCACTGTCTTGCCAGAGGGTGCTTAACACAGTTATAAAACTGCAACAGTTAACACCTCCTTCAGAGTCAGACATGTACTTCCCATCTCCAGAACTCAAGTCCGGCCTGCCGGTTTCCCTGAATCCCTTCATAAATGTTACTTTGCTCACACTCCAACAGCACGTCAAGTATTAAAACCCATTTGTCTCCATTCACTCCTATCAAATACGCTCACACATGCTTGCTTAAAGTCCAAGCCCCTCGCACACAAAACCTCCTTTACCCCCTCCCTCCAACCTTTCCTAGGCCGACCCCTACCCCGCCTTCCCTCCACTACAGATTTATACACTCTCGAAGTTATTCTGTCTCGTTCCATTCTCTCTACATGTCCGAACCACCTCAACAACCCCTCCTCAGCTCTCTGGATAATAGTTTTGGTAATCCCACACCTCCCCCTAATTTCCAAACTCCGAATTCTCTGCATTATATTCACACCACACATTGACCTCAGACATGACATCTCCACTGCCTCCAGCCTTCTCCTCGTTGCAACATTCATCACCCATGCTTCACACCCATATAAGAGTGTTGGTATAACTATACTCTCATACATTCCCTTCTTTACTTCCATGGACAAAGTTCTTTGTCTCCACAGACTCCGAAGTGCTCCACTCACCCTTTTTCCCTCATCAATTCTATGATTCACCTCATCCTTCATAGACCCATCTGCTGACATGTCCACTCCCGAATATCTGAATACATTCACCTCCTCCACACTCTCTCCAATCTGATATCCAATCTTTCGTCACCTAATCTTTTTGTTATCCTCATCACCTTACTCTTTCCTATATTCACTTTCAATTTTCTTCTTTTACACACCGTACCAAATTCATCCACCAACCTCTGCAACTTCTCTTCAGAATCTCCCAAAAGCACAGTGTCATCAGCAAAAAGCAACTGTGACAACTCCCACTTTGTATTTGATTCTTTATCTTTTAACCCCACACCTCTTGCCAAGACCCTCGCATTCACTTCTCTTACAACCCCATCTATAAATATATTGAACAACTACGGTGACATCACACATCCTTGTTTAAGGCCCACTTTTACTAGGAAATAGTCTCCCTCTCTCCTACACACACTAACCTGAGCCTCACTATCCTTATAAAAACTCTTCACTGCTTTCAGTAACCTACCTACCTATTCCATACACCTGCAACATCTGCCACATTTCCCCCCTATCCACCCTATCATACGCCTTTTCCAAATCCATAAATGCCACAAAAACCTATTTACCCTTATCCAAATACTGTTCACCTATATGTTTCACTGTAAACACTTGGTCTACACACCCCCTACCTTTCCTAAAGCCTCCTTGTTAATCTGCTATCCTGCTTTCTGTCTTACTCTTAATTCTTTCAATAATAACTCTACCATACACTTTACCAGGTACACTCAACAGACTTATTCCCCTATAATTTTTGCACTCTCTTTTGTCCCCTTTGCCTTTATACAAAGGAACTATACATGCTCTCTGCCAATCCCTAGGTACCTTACCCTCTTCCATACATTTATTAAATAATAGCACCAACCACTCCAAAACTATATCCCCACCTGCTTTTAACATTTCTATCTTTATCCCATCAATCCCAGCTGCCTTACCCCCTTTCATTCTACCCACTGCCTCACGAACTTCCCCTACACCCACAACTGGCTCTTCCACACTCCTGACAAATCTTACCTAACATATATATATATATATATATATATATATATATATATATATATATATATATATATATATGTTAGGTAAGATTTGTCAGGAAACAGGACAAGTGTTTCCTGAGGCGGTTCTTAGTCATATGATGACCCGAAATTGGAGCTTCTGGTCATGTGACCGAGACCTTCCACTGGCTTACCAGTCCACCACTTCAAAAAATTATATTTCTATCACTCTATTCACTTTAATGTCTGAAATATTGAGGATAAAATTGTGTAGAGAACTTATGTTAACTTTTGTTTCCCTCTTTAGTTTCTCGTCTCTTCTTTCTTCACTTCTTACTTTTATTATTATTATTAGTTTTTGTTATCGTCATATATACATATTTTTTCTTATTTTGATGAGAAATAGTCCTGTAGGAGCAGTGACGTGATTGTTGGTGATGCATGATTGTTGGTGATGCGTGATTGTTGGTGATGTGTGATTGTTGGTGATGCATGATTGTTGGTGATGTGTGATTGTTGGTGATGCATGATTGTTGGTGATGTGTGATTGTTGGTGATGCATGATTGTTGGTGATGTGTGATTGTTGGTGATGCATGATTGTTGGTGATGTGTGATTGTTGGTGATGTGTTGTTGGATGCATGATTGTTGATGTGTGATTGTTGGTGATGCATGATTGTTGGTGATGTGTGATTGTTGGTGATGCGTGATTGTTGGTGATGCGTGATTGTTGGTGATGCGTGATTGTTGGTGATGCGTGATTGTTGGTGATGCATGATTGTTGGTGATGTGTGATTGTTGGTGATGCATGATTGTTGGTGATGCGTGATTGTTGGTGATGTGTGATTGTTGGTGATGCATGATTGTTGGTGGTGCGTGATTGTTGGTGATGCGTGATTGTTGGTGATGCGTGATTGTTGGTGATGCGTGATTGTTGGTGATGCATGATTACTGAATAATTGTTGCTGATGCATGATTCCTGGTACTTCAGCTGTATGATTCCTGGTGTTGCAGCTGCATGATTCCTGGTCTTGCATGATTGTTGCACCTGCATGATTCCTGGTGCTGCAGCTGCATGATTCCTGGTGTTGCAGCTGCATGATTCTTAGTGTTGCAGCTGTATGATTCCTGGTGTTGCAGCTGCATGATTCCTGGTCTTGCATGATTGTTGCACCTGCATGATTCCTGGTGCTGCAGCTGCATGATTCCTGATGTTTCAGCTGCATGATTCTTAGTGTTGCAGCTGTATGATTCCTGGTGTTGCAGCTGCACGATTCCTGGTCTTGCATGATTGTTGCACCTGCATGATTCTTGGTTCTGCAGCTGCATGATTCCTGATGTTGCAGCTGCATGATTCTTAGTGTTGCAGCTGTATGATTCCTGGTGTTGCAGCTGCACGATTCCTGGTCTTGCATGATTGTTGCACCTGCATGATTCTTGGTGCTGCAGCTGCATGATTCCTGATGTTGCAGCTGTATGATTCCTGGTGTTGCATGATTGTTGCTGTACTGGTGTTGGTGCAGCTGTTACAGAGGTAGAGTGACCTTTGCAGCTTGACCTCTGACCTCTGGAGGTCTGCTGTTGCCCCGCTGCTGCCTTCACTTCTTTCACCATTACCAATGAATCTCCTCTGTCTTTGTTATGTTCTTTATTGTCTTTGTTATGGTCTTTATTAGTCTTTGTTATGGTCAATATTAGTCTTTGTTATGGTCAATATTAGTCTGTTATGGTCAATATTAGTCTTTGTTATGGTCAATATTGTCTTTGTTATGGTCAATATTAGTCCTTGTTATGGTCAATATTGTCTTTGTTATGGTCAATATTAGTCTTTGTTATGGTCAATATTAGTCTTTGTTATGGTCAATATTAGTCTTTGTTATGGTATTTATTAGTCTTTGTTATGGTATGTATTAGTCTTTGTTATGGTATTTGTCTTTGTTATGGTTTTTATTTGTCTTTATGGTCTTTGTCTTTATTATGTTTTTTGTTTTTAATATGGTCTGTGTTTTTGTTGCTGTTTTTGCATCTTTGTTATCTTTATTGTTGTATTTGTTGTTGTCTTTATTGTTGTATTTGTTGTTGTCTTTATTGTTGTATTTGTTGTTGTCTTTATTGTTGTATTTGTTGTTGTCTTTATTGTTGTATTTGTTGTTGTCTTTATTATTGTATTTGTTGTTGTCTTTATTGTTGTATTTGTTGTTGTCTTTATTGTTGTATTTGTTGTTGTCTTTATTATTGTATTTGTTGTTGTCTTTATTGTTGTATTTGTTGTTGTCTTTATTATTGTATTTGTTGTTGTCTTTATTGTTGTATTTGTTGTTGTCTTTATTGTTGTATTTGTTGTTGTCTTTATTATTGTATTTGTTGTTGTCTTTATTGTTGTATTTGTTGTTGTCTTTATTATTGTATTTGTTGTTGTCTTTATTATTGTATTTGTTGTTGTCTTTATTGTTGTATTTGTTGTTGTCTTTATTGTTGTATTTATAGTCTTTTTTTATGTCTTTACTGATGTTGTTGTCTTTATCTTTGTTGTTTTTTATCTTTATTATTTTCTTAGAATACTTTGCTGTTTCTTGTCATTGTTATTTTTTTGTCCTTTGTTATTTGTTGTGAGTGATTTTTTTTTGTCATTTTTCTTATTTTCGGTATAACTATTATTATTATATTATTAATTTTATTATAACGAATTTAGAAATTTTTGTATAATAATAATAATAATAATAATAATAATAATAATAATATTAATAATAATCCAGGCGGAGACACTTGTCGGAAATGCGGAAACGGCGGCCGGAAATGCAGAAACGGAGGTCGGAAATGCGAAAACGGCTGCAGGAAGTGTGGAAACGGTAGTCGGAAATGGCGGCTTGATATGCGGAAACTGCGGCCGGAAATGAGGAAACGGTGGCCAGAAATGCGGAAACGAAGGCCGGAAATGTGGAAAAGGGGCCTGGAATTGTGGAATGGGAGGTCAAAAATGCGGAAACGGCGGTCAGAAGTGTGGAAACGGTGGTCGGAAATAGGGGTCTGAAAATATGGAAATTATGGCCAAAATTAAAAATGGGGCCAGAAATGTGGAAATTTCGTCGAGAAATGTGGAAATTCGTGTGTGTGAAAATAGGGGTAAAAAAATGTGGTTGGAAACTGGGATTTGAAAAAGAGATCAAAAAATGTAGAAATTGAAGCTGAACATGTGGAAATTGTCTCCGGAGTTGAGGAGATCTGGAAATTGGGGTCAGAAATGGAGATGAGATAGGCGAAAAGGATGGAGTGCTGATCAGAGCGCTGGTGATGCAGGTGTGGAGGGACAAGCAGCCTTGCCACACATCTGTCACCTCAGGTCAGGTGTGGGCCTGACAGCTGTCTGCTCAGGTACTAAATAAGCCGAACTCATTAAAAAATTAAATTGATAGCTAATTTTTTCATTAACAATGATATAATGATTTTAATTTTTTGATCAAAACTTAGAAACCTCATCTAACCTCTCTAAAACTAACATTATATATATATATATATATATATATATATATATATATATATATATATATATATATATATATATATAATCAGGAACAGTAAATAAAATAGAAAAACAGAAGACTTATAAAGCTGATATTGAAACTTCACATATGACCTCACATATGACCTCACATATGATGACCTCACATATGACCTCACATATGATGACGACTCACTGAACATGATAGTGTAGGGAAGTGTCAGTCATGTCACTTGTGAGGTGAAGCTAACGAGTGACATGTCAGGACAAGGGAGGAATTTTGTCAACATTGTTTATAAATATAATGGCATAAAATGTCATGTTGATATAATACATGTACAAGTGTCAGGCGTCTTTATTCCGAAACGTTTCGAATATACAATAGGCGAAACGTGAGAAGAATCTACGCAGATAGGACAGGTAGTGGGTTCTGGCACTCTAATAAGTCATTAAATATTAATTACCGAGCGATGTTCTCTATTTTTCAATAGTGTTTTCCCAGAATTACAATAGCATTAATTTCTCCGAACCCCCAAAAAAACAAATTCAAATTCCACAAATAAATAAAATATTCATAATATATTTTCCGTAATGGATTTTTTTTTGAGTTTTGTTATATTGAAAAGCTGATTTCTTTTTCATTTCTGATTTATTTTTAATTTTGTTGAACAAGATATTAATTGTACAAGGAAAAATCTTACGTTTTCAGTCGAAAATCATTCGTGTGTATACGGTGATCAGACGTTGTTCGTAAATCAGACTTCTATGCGTAAATCAGACTTTTTTCTATATGTAAATCAGACTTTTGTATTTGCATACCAGATTTCTGACGTAAATCATACATTTATATACTAAAATCATACACTCCATGTATACATACATCCCTTGTGGCTCTCAGTATGTATACACACTAATAATAATAATAATAATCATAATAGCAGTAATAATAATAATATGATAATATAATAATCTTTGATTCAGTTGAAAACGTTTATTTAGGTTATTTCTAATTCTAGTCTTCAAATTCTACTTCTAAAATATATATCATATTTGCTGTCATAAAAATATTTATTGATAATTACTAAACGGATTATCAGACGTGATGAATTATTCTTTTGAACAATTTTGTTAAAATTTGTGTAGTAAAGACTTATGTCAGAGGTTAGTTATTGTGGTTGTTGTTTTGTGATTGTTGTAGTTGTGATTGTTGTGGTTGTGGTTGTAGTTGTGATTGTTGTTGTGGTTGTTGTGATTGTTGTTGTGGTTGTGGTCGTTGTTGTGGTTGTGGTTGTTGTGGTTGTGGTCGTTGTTGTGGTTGTGATTGTGGTGGTTGTGATTGTTGTGATTCTTGTGGTTGTGATTGTTGTGGTTGTGGTCGTTGTGGTGATTGTTGTTGTGGTCGTTGTTGTGGTTGTGATTGTTGTTGTGGTTGTGATTGTTGTGGTTGTGGTCGTTGTTCTGATTGTGGTTGTGATTGTTGGTGTGGTTGTTGTGATTGTTGTTGTGATTGTGGTTGTGGTCGTTGTTGTGGTTGTGATTGTGGTTTTTGTGATTGTGATTGTTGTGGTTGTTGTGGTCGGTGTTGTGGTTGTGGTTGTTGTGGTCGTTGTTGTGGTTGTGATTGTTGTGGTTTTTGTGATTGTGATTGTTGTGGTTGTGGTTGTTGTAGTCGGTGTTGTGGTTGTGATTGTTGCGGTTGTGATTGTTGTTGTGGTTGTGATTGTTGTTGTGGTTGTGATTGTTGTGATTGTTGTTGTAGTTGTGATGTGGTTGTGATTGTTGTGGTTGTGATTGTTGTGGTTGAGATTGTAACTGATGTTATTGTTGTGATTGTCGTGATTGTTGTGATGTGGTTGTGGCTGTTGTGACTGATGTGATTGTTGTGGTTATTGTTGTGATTGTTGTGATTCTGGTTTTGTGGTTGATTGTTGTGACTAATGTGAGTGTTGTGGTTATTGTTGTGGTTGTGGAGTTGTGGATGTGATTGTTGTGACTGATATGAGTGTTGTGGTTGGTGGGATTGTTGTGGTTATTGTTTTGATGTGGTTGTGGTGGTTATTGTTGTAATTGTACACAGTGAAGGCAGAGAGCAGCAGGCACCATGTATACAGTGAAGGCAGAGAGCAGCAGGCACCATGTATACAGTGAAGGCAGAGAGCAGCAGGCACCATGTATACAGTGAAGGCAGAGAGCAGCGGGCACCATGTACACAGTGAAGGCAGAGAGCAGCAGGCACCATGTATACAGTGAAGGCAGAGAGCAGCAGGCACCATGTACATAGTGAAGGCAGAGAGCAGCAGGCACCATGTATACAGTGAAGGCAGAGAGCAGCAGGCATCATGTACACAGTGAAGGCAGAGAGCAGCAGGCACCATGTACATAGTGAAGGCAGAGAGCAGCAGGCACCATGTATACAGTGAAGGCAGAGAGCAGCAGGCACCATGTACACAGTGAAGGCAGAGAGCAGCAGGCACCATGTACACAGTGAAGGCAGAGAGCAGCAGGCACCATGTACACAGTGAAGGCGAGAGCAGCAGGCACCATGTATACGGTGAAGGCAGAGAGCAGCAAGCATCATGTACACTGTGAAGGCAGAGAGCAGCAGGCACCATGTACACAGTGAAGGCAGAGAGCAGCAGGCACCATGTACACAGTGAAGGCAGAGAGCAGCAGGCACCATGTACACAGTGAAGGCAGAGAGCAGCAGGCACCATGTACACTGTGAAGGCAGAGAGCAGTAGGCATCATGTATACAGTGAAGGCAGAGAGCAGCAGGCATCATGTACACTGTGAAGGCAGAGAGCAGTAGGCATCATGTATACAGTGAAGGCAGAGAGCAGCAGGCATCATGTACACAGTGAAGGCAGAGAGCAGCAGGCACCATGTACACAGTGAAGGCAGAGAGCAGCAGGCATCATGTACACTGTGAAGGCAGAGAGCAGTAGGCATCATGTATACAGTGAAGGCAGAGAGCAGCAGGCATCATGTACACTGTGAAGGCAGAGAGCAGCAGGCATCATGTATACAGTGAAGGCAGAGAGCAGCAGGCATCATGTACAATGTGAAGGCAGAGAGCAGCAGGCACCATGTATACAGTGAAGGCAGAGAGCAGCAGGCATCATGTACACTGTGAAGGCAGAGAGCAGTAGGCACCATGTACACAGTGAAGGCAGAGAGCAGCAGGCATCATGTACACAGTGAAGGCAGAGAACAGCAGGCATCATGTACACTGTGAAGGCAGAGAGCAGTAGGCACCATGTACACAGTGAAGGCAGAGAACAGCAGGCACCATGTACACAGTGAAGGCAGAGAGCAGCAGGCATCATGTAAACAGTGAAGGCAGAGAACAGCAGGCACCATGTACACAGTGAAGGCAGAGAGCAGCAGGCATCATGTATACAGTGAAGGCAGAGAACAGCAGGCACCATGTACACAGTGAAGGCAGAGAGTAGCAGGCACCATGTACACAGTGAAGGCAGAGAGCAGCAGGCACCATGTACACAGTGAAGTCAGAGAGCAGCAGGCACCATGTACACAGTGAAGGCAGAGAGCAGCAGGCATCATGTACACAGTGAAGGCAGAGAGCAGCAGGCACCATGTATACAGTGAAGGCAGAGAGCAGCAGGCATCATGTACACTGTGAAGGCAGAGAGCAGTAGGCACCATGTACACAGTGAAGGCAGAGAGCAGCAGGCATCATGTACACAGTGAAGGCAGAGAACAGCAGGCATCATGTACACTGTGAAGGCAGAGAGCAGTAGGCACCATGTACACAGTGAAGGCAGAGAACAGCAGGCACCATGTACACAGTGAAGGCAGAGAGCAGCAGGCATCATGTATACAGTGAAGGCAGAGAACAGCAGGCACCATGTACACAGTGAAGGCAGAGAGCAGCAGGCATCATGTATACAGTGAAGGCAGAGAACAGCAGGCACCATGTACACAGTGAAGGCAGAGAGCAGCAGGCACCATGTACACAGTGAAGGCAGAGAGCAGCAGGCACCATGTACACAGTGAAGGCAGAGAGCAGCAGGCACCATGTACACAGTGAAGGCAGAGAGCAGCAGGCATCATGTACACAGTGAAGGAAGAGGAGACATAATACCCCAATATGTAGATGAATGGTTCAGAGAACCGACAGGTTGATAAATTAGACACATATGGAACACTTGGGTATCTATATTATGGAAACGTTTCGCCACACAGTGGCTTCATCAGTCAATACAAGGAGAATAACTGAAGATCAGAAAGAGTTTGAGGTAATCAGTCCCTCAGCCTGGAGTCGATGTAATAGTAGCAAGAAGAACAGTTGCGAAATACTCCATATAAAGGTTAACAAGACTAGAGGGCAAAGGAAAACCCATAGCAACATCATAGATTTAAAAATGAAATATTTCCTTGAAGAAAACGGAGTTAGAGTCCGCACAAAGGCAGGTAAGATTGTTACAAAAATGCGATATTTATAAAGTATAGATATCTCCAGATAATATAGAAGGTCAACTTATTGACCCCCCTCTACTATCTAGAGTGTTTATGGTTTTGTAACAGTTGGTCAGAAAGTGGTCCATTATCCTTCAAAAATATGATAAATTTTAATAGTGCTTTAGGATTGCAACTGATAAGATACTAGGGAAATAAAAATTGAGAAGTTTATTAACAAAATTGTCCAGGTGGACAAAATCAAAGTAAATGAATTTGATATAATTTAGGATATAAGCTCCTACACATCTCTTGTAACGCAAAGTTAAATTGTCGTAGTGGTGCTTGCGAGTCGTATTGGTGCTTGCGAGGCGTAGCGGTGCTTGCGAGTCGTAGCAGTACGACTCGCAAAGTACCGTCTGGTACATTGTTGACAATTATAAAAATAATACTAGCATATACAAGCGTGTGTGTGAGTATGTGTGTATGTGCTCATAATTATTCGTTATGTCTCAGTAAGACTATACTCGACTAGACATAAACAGTGAATGTCTAAACGTCCTCAAGTAGTCCATTTTCTTGACCAACGAGGCAATCAAAACGGCTTGCTTGAAAAATATGACGAACCATTCACCGAACAATAATAATGTACCAAACAGCCGCTCAGCGTCAGGAACAAGGAGACAATAACGACCCTAACTGGGGACCATCAGCAGATCCTCCATGAAAGTCATAAAACTCCCTTAATACTTAATCTAAGTTCAGCATAACCAAATCCCCGACTACGACGGTGCGTAGATGCCTGTCCGGGAGTCGAAACATATCTTGTAACTCGAAACATACATGTATATGAGTCGAAACATATATCTTGTAACTCTGTTCACAGAGTATTACTCGAGACTTAGTGATTTTTGACGTTTTGCTGAGGTTGTGTCGTACCGGCACTCTAAGTCAACCCAGGGTCCAAGCTGCAGCTTCTGACCTATTTTGTGTGGCATCTACGCACCGTCGTAGTCGGGGATTTAGTTATGCTGAACTTAGATTCAGTATTAAGGGAGTTTTATGACTTTCATGGATGATCTGCTGATGGTCCCCAGTTAGGTCGTTATTTTGTCTCAGTGTTCCTGACTATTTGAAGACGTTTAGTCAGTCACTGTTTATGTCGAAGTCTAGCTGGTCATCGCTCGACAAGGACCGCGCTCTCCATCTGCTCCTGGTCAAAGGAGCATGTCACAACGCTCAACCAGGTCGAGCCCTCAATCCCGTTCACGCTAGAAGAAATTATCTACACTTCCTTTCCTTGGTGTTCTCTGCAAAGCTAAGAACTTCGTCTTAAAGTCTATCTAAAACCTACCAACCAACACGATCTTCTCCACTTCGACTCTCACCACGACACCAAAACCAAACGTTATATAATCATAGGGTTTTTCCTGCGCGGACTCAGAATCTGCAGCAGTGAGTTCCTTGAGGAAGAATGCTCTCTATTGAAGAAGTATTTTCTAAACTTGACTATCCTCGTCACTTCATTAGAGACTGCAGACGCCTGGCATATAACATCTTTAACTCATTGCAATAATGTTGGTAGAATTACTGACAGTATGTTAGGTAAAAGGACACAAGTGCAACTAATGTGACATTTAATTGTGGCAACGTTTCGCTCTCCAGGAGCCTTGTCAAGTCATTAAAAAATACAGGGACACAGATATATATATATATATATATATATATATATATATATATATATATATATATATATATATATATATATATAATATATATATATATATATATATATATATATATATATATATATATATATATATATATATATATATATATATATATATATATATATATATATAGGTACAGAGTGAGTTGTAATACATAATATAAGCGTTGTACGTAGAAGCAGTACTTGTTATTGTGGTGGTAGTAGCTATGTGATGGAGAATTCTTGCCAATACTTCAGGGATGGTAAAGCTGCCTTTATTGTTTAATTGTGTTAGAAACAGCGATTAATGATTCAAAGCATTTACGTCTACGGAAATTGGGTTCTTTAATCACCAGGCGGACGTCGTTGAATTGCATCAGGTCGTTGGAGGAATTCCGGTGTTGTACTCAGTCGTTAAGTTAATGCGTTCACTAAGACAAAGATAAGATAAGATAAGATTTCTTCGGATTTTTAACCCCGGAGGGTTAGCCACCCAGGATAACCCAAGAAAGTCAGTGCGTCATCGAGGACTGTCTGTCTTATTTCCATTGTGGTCCTTAATCTTGTCCCCCAGGATGCGACCCACACCAGTCGACTAACAACCCAGGTACCTATTTGCTGCTAGGTGAACATGACAACAGGTGTAAGGAAACACGTCGAAATGTTTCCACCCGCCGGGAATCGAACCCGGGCCCTCCGGGCTCGGAGGGCTATCTGTCACAACCTCCACATGGGATAGTATAAACCCCAGCGTTGATTGGCTGAGAGTTTTTCATTTTGGTCCTAGTCAGGTTTTTTATTGGTTGCAATGGCAACTAGTAAGTAAACAACGCCTGCGTACAACACCGGAATACCACCAACCACCTGATGAAATTCACCGACGTCCTCCTGGTGATTAAAGAACACAATTTCCTTGACGTAAATGCCTTGAATCAAAATTAATCGCTGTTTCTAACACGATTAAATAGAATAAAGGCAGCTTCACCATCTCTGAAGTATTACCAAGAATTCTCCTCAAAACAATAAACCCCGCCATTACATAGCTGCTTCTACTACCACCACCACTACAAGTACTACTACCAAAAGTACTACCACCACCATTACTACTACTACTACGTGCAACACTTATATTATGTATTGCACCTCACTCTGTACCTATACATACCTCTCTGTGTCCATGGAAATAAATGGTATAAAATACCGACACAATGGAAAGATAAACACAAGCAGTTTCGCCCACACAGTGGGCTTTATCGAGTCACAAACAGGTCTACCTGGATAAAAGATACATGAGTATTTATAGGATTTAGTCAGGTGGAGAATGCTGCTTCTACAACATAGCTGAACCTATTGCCAAGAAACTTCTTCATCGCTATCCCATATAAGAACTTAAGAATGGAACACTGCAGAAGGTCTACCCATATACTTGTCCAATCTCTCTTTAAAGTTACCCGAGGTTTTAGACTATCACCCTACTTTGAAGACTGTCACATGCAACATTCTCCACCTGACCCAGCATTCTCCACCTGACTATACCCTATATATACTCGTGTATCTTTTATCCAGATAGATCTGTTTGTGACTCGATAAAGCCCACTGCGTGGGCGAAACATTGTCAATAAAGGATCACATTATACTGCTTATGTGTTTATCTTTCCTCTATGTGTCCATGTATTGTTTGTAACGGCTTGACAAAGCTCCTGGAGAGCGAAACGTTGCCACAGTAAAATGTCACATTAGTTGCATTTGTGTCCTTTTACCCAACATCTGTAACTCACCCAGACGAGATACTGCCTAAGGGAGATAAATAGTCCTCCCCACTAACCCCGTTACCAAACATATCTTCAATTTCTTTTCCGATACTTCATTCCAAGTATTTACCTCCACATCCATCACCATCAAGGACATCACCAGTAATAGACACCACAGGGTTTAATCCTCTGCAGGGGGTATATATAATCCCTTGCAACGATTGCAACCAATTATACGTGGGCGAGACATCAAGACACCTCCAAACAAGTATTTCGGAACACCAATACGCAGGTAGAACCGACGATTTAAGGAACGCCTGCGTTCATCACCGAAATTTCCACAAACATCTAATCAACTACAGAAACGCAAGACTTATCACCAGGGAAGATAAGAATACAGCAGAATCCTGGAATCATCACTTATTTGTATATCCAACAACTTGTCGGTTCTCTGAACCATTCATTTACATTCTGTCTGACACAGCAACATCTTGGGATCTTAATACAGGGAATTCTTCACTTGCCTAACCCTTGGGCACGACCTACTGCCACACTGGACAAATGTGACACCACCTACGACTGCTGCACCTCTCCTGCCTACGGTATATAAGCTTCTCCTCCACACATATGCTGTATTCTGTTCAAGATTGATGGACTGACTACATCGACTCAAGGCCGAGGGACTGATTACCTCAAACTCCTCCTGATCTTCATGATTCTCCTTTGTATGGACTGATGAAGCCACTGTGTGGCGAAACGTTTCCTCAATAAAGATACCCAAGTGTTGCATATGTGTCTAATTTATCATAAATATGGGAGATATAAATGAGGCTCTGAGGATATCCCGCCAACAAAGAACACAACGTAATGGATTCAAAATGGATAACTTTAAATTTAGAAAGGATATAGGAAAGTATTGGTTTGGAAATAGAGTTGTGGATTATTTGAACAGTCTACCTAGTAGGGTCATTGAAGCTAAAAGCTTGGGTATGTAGTTTCTTATAGATTACGCAGCTCAGTTCTGGTCTCCATATTACAGAATGGACATAAATTCGTTAGAAAACATTCAGCGTAGAATGACTAAATTAATACATAGCATTAGAAATCTTCCTTACGAAGAAAGATTGAAGACCCTAAAATTACATTCACTTGTAAGACGTAGAATGAGGGGAGACATGATCGAGGTATACAAGTGGAAAATGGGTATTAACAAAGGGGATATAAATAAGGTCTTGAGGATATCTCTCCAAGAGAGAACCCGCAA
This sequence comes from Cherax destructor, assembly GCA_009830355.1. Classification (NCBI taxonomy): domain Eukaryota; kingdom Metazoa; phylum Arthropoda; class Malacostraca; order Decapoda; family Parastacidae; genus Cherax; species Cherax destructor. The sequence continues at coordinate 209,278 of WNWK01000717.1, forward strand.
TAATGGATTCAAGATAGATAAGTTTAGATTTAGAAAGGATATAGGAAAGTATTGGTTTGGAAATAGGGTAGTTGATGAGTGGAACAGTCTGCCTAGTAGGGTTATTGAAGCTAGGACCTTGGGTAGTTTCAAATTTAGGTTGGATAAATTCATGAGTGAGAGGGGTTGGATTTGAGTGGGACTCGTGCATGAGTGGGTAGAATTGTGGGACGGATTGTGAAGGACCTGCCTAGTATGGGCCAACAGGCCTGCTGCAGTGTTCCTCCTTTCTTATGTTCTTCTTATGTTTATGTTATATAGGTTAGATAAATACATGAGAGAGGGGTTGGATTTGATTGGGACTTGTACTTAAGTTAATAGGCTTATCAAAGCTTATTCCTTGCGTAACATTGATAATGAGTTGGGTCAATATTTTGTTAGTGGGTTTGACAAAGAACTGCCAAGTATGGGCCAGTATTTGTTGAAAATTGTATAAAATACCGACAAATTGATGATTTAAGACACATGTGTAACATTATTTGACTGAAGAAGCCTACTGTGTGGGCGAAACGTTTCGTCAATGAAGATTCCCAACTGTTTCACATGTGTCTTAATCATCATGGGTCAGTAGTCGTGAAGATTCTCACGACTACGGTGATCTTCACCATTTGTATATAGTTCTACTCTCTTTCAGTTATGTCCTAGAATTTGTATTGATAAAGCCACTGGATGGCGAAACGTCTACAATAAAGATACCCAGATGTTGCACATGTGTGCATGATATCATATAAGTCCCTACATGCATTTGGGATCTTTTGAAAACGATGTTTTTACCAGTGTGGTGCCGGTGTTTTAACTGGTGGAGGCGATGTTTACAGCATTACTAGAGACAGTTGTATTGGCAGATTTTAGTTCGTCTAATAAAAAAAAAAATTCTAGGCTGAGTAATGAACTAAGTTTCTGAAATTCTTCGTAGGTAAATGACCACAGATGCAACTAATTTGGCATTTTATTGTTGCAACGTTTCGCTCTCCAGGAGCCCTATCAAGACGTTACAAACATTAATTGCATCTGTGTCCATATACCTAACATTTTGTTGGTAATTCTGCCGGTATTACTATAAAGTTCTTAATGTAACCTAGAAAATGTGTTGTAAATATACTCACTCATTTTCTAAGAACCGTCTTTTGCATATTCAGTATGACGTAATATGTAATACAGTACTGGTATGATACTTGTGTGGCACAGCAACTCACTGGCATGAAGAATTAGACTTGTGTAACATCTGGGTAGCTTTATTTTCTGACGTTTCGCCAACCAGTGCTTTATCAATGCTATACAGAGACATCAACGGAAGACTGTAGAACAGGAGGTAATCAGTCCCTCAGCCTCACAAAATTATATACAGAAGGCGGTAGAAGATGAGGTAATCAGTCCCTCGACCTAGGTGCAGGTGTTGTGTTTAATTAACTAACTTGTTGGTATTGTGTATTATTGATGTATAACACCATAGTATCGTGGTACAGAGGAAGTCTTCTGCAACTCCTTTGCTAAGTAATTAGCTAGCATGATCCTGTTTCCACTAGTGGGCCCCGGCCACCAGTCACGTCACCTCCAGCTGCTTCAACTCATTTTTGCTTGTGTTTTAAGCAGGTAGTGGTATGACGTACACACACCGCCTCACTGAGTCTGCTCTTTCCAAGGTTGTCAGAAACATCCCAGTTCGTGGGACCATCTCTAGGACACAACGAAATAGACTATGACAACACCCCTGACGACCATCCTGCAAGTGAAACTGTCCAACCTCATCAAACATTTACATCAGCGTCTACTTTAACGATGGCGAAGCTGACAAGATCACCACCCCCTCGGCTCTCAAGGACCCTGACTTCGAAGTGGCTCCTTTCTTTGCGTTGACGGCCAAGACATCAGTGTTCGTAGAAAAAAGCGTCATTAGACCGTCAATAAGCGACTGGAAATGACTCATTGAAGATCAAAATGACTGAACCACCGTCGACTACATCCTAAAAATTCTAACTGTTATTAAAGTCAAGTTCGTTGAAATCCCCATGACATCTCAAGCACTCAGTTCTGGGGTTTACCATTTTAATCCCCGATATATAGAACCAGAGGGAGCCCACCACATCATTGCATATTGGGACTGCTATGTCTGTACCCACCTCACCAAGGACTGCCATTTAAGGATAAAACATACTGCTTAAATTGGTTCACTGAAGGACACTCATAACTGCACCTCAACCTCACAACCTAAATGTGTCAACTGCAAGAGTGATGATCATACTCTTGCAACCAAGTGCTTTAAATGAAGGTAATCGTCAATAAGAAAAAACTCAACACCCCGACTTGGGCTGCAATCACTAAACTTCAAGACGACACTCAAAGAATTCTCCAAGTTCCCAGCAGCCTACTTCCGCTGCCACCTTTATTCCAAACCGCCAGACGACGTTTCAACCAGGATCGTGTAGTGCATGATGTATGCTCGCGTGATGATTGTGTAGTGCATGATGTATACTCACAGGATGAACGCTGCTTTTCCTGCAACCTTCAACTCCACAATCAATGAACTCTTCCTCCTCAACTACCTTCCCAGCTTCAAGTTCCCTAAACGCACCATCAGCGCAGAAATACTGAAAATCTTTCCAAAGTAGAAGACATCAACACCCCGTCAGATCTTTCAACTACAGCCGTCCAAGTCACTTCTGACCCACCAGCTGCCCAAGCCACTCCTGACCCACCAGCTGCCCAAGCCACTCCTGACCCACCAGCTGCCCAAGCCACTCCTGACCCATCAGCTGCCCAAGCCACTTCTGACCCACCAGCTGCCCAAGCCACTCCTGACCTACCAGCTGCCCAAGCCACTCCGCCTGCCCAGCCTGGCACCACTAGATCAAGACTCGCACCTCTGAAAATGAAATTGAAGTCGACAACCATATCTCCGACCTTACCCGGAGAACCCCATGATTCTTCACTACACCTTGGAGCAAGAACACCATGTTTGCCAGAGAATTCCACTTTCAACTCTGCAGAGGAACAGTCAAATGCACCTGTGTCGCCCCATACAACTTCGCTCCACAACAAGTACAAGATTTTGTGAAGCAATCCATCCAGGATTTCGACAATTATTCACAACTAACGTACCTTCCAAAACAAGAGTTTTAGGCTGAGGGACTAATCACCTTAACATTACTTCGTCTATAATGTTGTATTCACGTATATTCTACTGAAGAAGCCTGTTGTGCAGGCGAAAAGTTTCGATACTCAGGGTACCCAAAGTGTCCTACCCCTCCTTCCCTCCAGTACAGATTTATACACCCTTCAAGTCATCCTATTTTGCTCCATCCTCTCTGTACACGTGGAGATACCTGGAGTATACATGGAGTAAAAGGAGAGTGAGAAGATACCTAACCGAATGTGTTGGTTTGTATATACCATAAAACTAGGCGTATTTCTAACACTTGTGCTTACTAGGATGTCTAGAAAATAAAAAGTGGCTGTTTTCTCTATATTCAAACTTAACATATTTTTACTTGCAAATCAACGACGGGGGGAGATGAATGACAGCTCTAGGCCTCTCGTGTTGCAATCAACACATCATTAGGAACTTGTAATGTTGCAGAAAAATGAGGAATTTGCTTGGAATTCCTCCTCTTTGTGCAACATTGCAAACTCCTGATGATGTGTTGATTGCAACACGAAAGGCCTAGAGCTGTCATTCATCTCCCCCCTGTGGCTGTTTTGCATTTTGTACAGCTTGTTCGCGATTATTGTATAATATTTTTACTTGCTGTATTAAGATGCTGTAAAATGGACGCCAGACTGACATGAGGGTAGGAGAGTGGACATTATAACATAATTGATCTCATAACAGAAGATAGTTCACTATCAGTGAACTCCAGCAGAGGTAGATTAGGGAATCAGTCACATTTAACAAACTTCTGTAAATTTAATACTAAAAACAACAAACTTAAAGAAGATAAGTGAAGATCACAACAATAATTTCTGTGTGTGTGTATACAAGTGTATCTCTCTCTCTCTCTCTCTCTCTCTCTCTCTCTCTCTCTCTCTCTCTCTCTCTCTCCCCCCGTGTGTCGCCTACACGTCCGCCATCTTGTATCGTTCACTCCCACGCTACCAAGAGTCTTTTAAACACCAACAAGTCTCTCTCATGATACCGGAAGTCTCTCTCCCACGCACCAAGAGTGTCTCCCACACACCAAGAGTCTCTCCCACGCACCAAGAGTCTCTCTCACGCACCAAGAGTGTCTCCCACTCACCAAGAGTGTCTCCCACTCTACCAAGAGTGTCTCCCACTCTACCAAGAGTGTCTCCCACACACCAAGAGTCTCTCCCACGCACCAAGAGTCTCTCGCACTCTATCAAGAGTCTCTCGCACTCTATCAAGAGTCTCTCCCACGTACCAAGAGTCTCTCGCACTCTCTCAAGAGTCTCTCCCACGCACCAAGAGTCTCTCTCACGCACCAAGAGTGTCTCCCACTCTACCAAGAGTGTCTCCCACACACCAAGAGTGTCTCCCACGCACCAAGAGTGTCTCCCACGCACCAAGAGTGTCTCCCACGCACCAAGAGTGTCTCCCACACACCAAGAGTGTCTTCCACGCACCAAGAGTGTCTCCCACGCACCAAGAGTGTCTCCCACACACCAAGAGTCTTTCCCACGCACCAAGAGTCTCTCCCACGCACCAAGAGTATCTCCCACGCACCAAGAGTCTCTCGCACTCTATCAAGAGTCTCTCCCACGCACCAAGAGTCTCTCGCACTCTATCAAGAGTGTCTCCCACACACCAAGAGTCTCTCCCACGCACCAAGAGTGTCTCCCACACACCAAGAGTGTCTCCCACGCACCAAGAGTGTCTCCCACACACCAAGAGTGTCTCCCACGCACCAAGAGTGTCTCCCACGCACCAAGAGTCTCTCCCACGCACCAAGAGTCTCTCCCACGCACCAAGAGTCTCTCCCACGCACCAAGAGTGTCTCCCACACACCAAGAGTGTCTCCCACGCACCAAGAGTGTCTCCCACGCACCAAGAGTGTCTCCCACACACCAAGAGTGTCTCCCACGCACCAAGAGTGTCTCCCACGCACCAAGAGTGTCTCCCACACCAAGAGTCTCTCCCACGCACGAAGAGTCTCTCCCACGGGGATAAATTTGTATCATGTCAATCTGTCGAGGAAATTCGACCTTTGATGATGTTGGTGGAGTTCCATTATGCATGATAGTGGTTGTTTGTGTGGTTGTTGGTGAATTGTGGTTGTTTGTGTGGTGTTTTTGTTATTGATATTGTTGTGGTTGGTGATGGTTGTGGTGTTAAATTGTGGTTGTTGTTCTTGTTCTTCGTATTACACTGTACAATTCCGTATTACACTGTACGATTCCGTATTACAGTATACAATTCCGTATTACACTGTACAATTCCATATTACATATACAATAACGTATTACATATACAATAATGCATTACAATATACATTAACGTATTGGTCTGTACAATACCGTATTACACTGTACAATTCCATATTGCACTGCACAATTCCATATTGCACTGTGCAATAACAGGAGATCATTTAAGGAACGACTTGCGTTGCAACGGCTTCTGTTGATGCGTTGAAGAGGGCTCTGTTTGTTTTACTATCAGTTGAAAGGGTTCCTCCTGTCATTACTGTTTTGTTGACACTGTTATACGGTTTTGCTGACACTGTTATTACTGTTGCGTTGCTCCTGTTATTACCAATCTGTTACTCCTGTTATTATTTATTATATTTTGAACCTATTTTTCTGTTAGTGTATTTTTACTGTTGTTGGTTTTTTGTATGTTATTGGCTTTGTTAGACTATTGTTACTGTTGTTACTTTTGATGTTAGTTGTTACTGTTGTTTTTTGTTGCCATTGCTATTGTTACTTTATATGTTGTTACTGTTGTTTATACTCACCTAATTGTGGTTGCAGGGGTCGAGGCATAGCTCCTGGCCTTTACTGTTATAAGCATATTGTTACTATTGTTAGTGGGTTATTGCTGTTGTTTTTAGTGTATTGTTTGTTTGAGTTTTGTTACTGTTGTTGTTAGTGTATTGTTACTGTTGCTACTGTAGTTGTTTGTGTTGGGTTTACTGCTGTTATTGTGTAGTTACTGTTGGTGTCATTACTGTTAGTGTCTTGTTACTTTTGTTTGTGTTACCATTACTGTTGTTGGTTGTGTGTTGTTAGTAGTGTTAGAGTGTACTTCTGTTTCTGTTGTTAGTCTGGTGTTAGTGCTGCGATTACTGTTAGTTTATTGTTACCATTTTTGGTTTGTTATCGTTGGTGTTAGTGTGTTCTTACTGTTGCTTGTGTTGCAATTACTGTTATTGTATTGTTACTGTTCTTACTGTGTTATTGGCGTTGTTATTAGTGTAATGATACTGCTGTTGTTAGCGTATTTTTTGCGTTATTAGTGCATTGCTACTGTTGTTAGCCTGTTGTTACTGCTGTTGTTAGCCTGTTGTTACTGTTGTTAGCCTGTTGTTACTGTTGTTGTTAGCCTTCTACTGATGTTGTTAGTGTTTATGTATTATTACTGGTATTGTTAGTACGCTGTTACTGTTTTTTGTGTTATTTTTTTATTAGTTTGTTATTGTGTACTTTTACTGTTTGTATTACTGTTGTTGGTGTGTTGCTGTTCATGTTAGTATTTCACTTACTATTGTTAGTGTCTACTTACTGTTGTTAGTGTCTTCTTACTGTTGGTAGTGTCTTTTAGTGTCTTCTTACTGTTGTTAGTGTCTGTTAGTGTCTTCTTACTGTTGTTAGTGTCTTCTTACTGTTGTTAGTGTCTTCTTACTGTTGTTAGTGTCTTCTTACTGTTGTTAGTGTCTTCTTACTGTTGTTAGTGTCTTCTTACTGTTGTTAGTGTCTTCTTACTGTTGTTAGTGTATCGTTACTGTTTTTGTTAGTGTTGCAGTTACTGTTTTTCTTTGTGCCATTGTACTGTTCGTTACTGTTTTTGTTAGTGTTGCAGTTACTGTTCTTTGTGCATTGCTACTGTTCCGTTGATATTATTGTTACTGTTAGTGTTGCAGTTACTGTTATTGTTAGTATGTCAAGTACTGGTGGTTTTAGTGATTGCTGTTAGTGTTGCGATTACTGTTTTGATTATTGTTATTGTTAGTGTTGTGATTACTGATGCTATTGTTCTGATTATCGTTATTGTTAGTGTTGCGATTACCGTTTAGCGTTGCAATTACTTTTGATGTTAGAATTGTTGTTACTGTTAGTATTGCGAATACCGTTGTTAGTATTGCGAATACTGCTGTTAGTATTGCTATTACTGTTGTTAGTATTGCGATTACTGTTGTTAGTATTGCGAATACTGTTGTTAGTATTGCGAATACTGCTGTTAGTATTGCTATTACTGTTAGTATAGGGATTACTATTGTTGTTAGTATTGGGACTACTATTGTTGTTAGTATTGTGTTTTCTATTGTCAGCATCGCATTTACTCCTATTGTTAGCACTGCTATTACTATTGTTAGTTTTACGATTGCTATTGTTCTTAAAACTGCGATTACTGCTGTTGTTAGTATTGTATTTTCTATTATTAGCATTTCGATTACTGTTATTGCTATTATTGCTATTAATGTTGCTAGCACTGCGATTACTGTTGTTACCGTCATTAGTATTGCGAGTACTGTTGTTAGTATTATAATTACTGTTATTACTGTTAGTATTGTGATTACTGTTGTTTGCATTGTGATTACTCTTAGTATTGCTATTACTGTTGTTAATATTGTTATTACTGTTGTAAGTATTGTTATTACTGTTGTTAGTATTGCTATTACTGTTGTTAGTATTGCTATTACTGTTGCTAGTATTGCTATTACTGTTAGTATTGTTATTACTGTTGTTAGCATTGTTATTACTGTTGTCAATATTGTTATTACTGTTGTTATTGTTATTACTGTTGTTGTTATTGTTATTACTGTTGTTAGTATTGTTATTACTGTTGTCAGTATTGTTAATACTGTTGTTAGTATTGTTATTACTGTTGTTAGTATCGCTGTTACTGTTGTTATTATTATTATTACTGTTGCTTTTAATATTGTTTTTTCACTGTTTTTCCATGGTATTCTTTTTTTCCACTTATTTCCACTGTATTCTTTTCCACTGTATTCTTTACCACTGTATTCTTTACCACTGTATTCTTTTCCACTGTATTCTTGACCACTGTATTCTTTTCCACTGTATTCTTGACCACTGTATTCTTTTCCACTGTATTCTTTTTTTTACTGTATTCTTTTTTCCACTGTATTCTTTTTTTCACTGTATTCTTTTTTTCACTGTATTCTTTTTTCACTGTATTCTTTTTTCACTGTATTCTTTTTTCACTGTATTCTTTTTTTCACTGTATTCTTTTCCACTATATTATTTTCACTATTATTTTTCCACTGTATTCTTTTCTCACTGTATTCTTTTCCACTATTTTTTTCACTGTATTCTTTTCCACTGATTTTTTTTTCACTGTATTCTTTTCCACTGATTTTTTTTCACTGTATTCTTTTCCACTGATTTTTTTCACTGTATTCTTTTCCACTGATTTTTTTCACTGTATTCTTTTCCACTGACTTTTTTTCACTGTATTCTTTTCTCACTGTATTAATTTTTCCAGTTTTTTCCTCTGTATTTTTTTACACTGTATTCCTTTTTGCTGTATTCTTTTTTCACTGTAATCTTTCACCATATTCTTTCCACTCGTTGTATTTGTTCACTATATTCTTTTCTACTCTCCATATTCTTGTCGAAGTTCTTATTTAAAAATATATACCAAGAAAGTTTCTCACTGTCAGAACCAGCATATTCTTTGTTTAATATTATCCCGTATTCTTAGTTCAGTATGACTATTCTTAGTTCAGTATGACTATTCTTAGTTCAGTATGACTATTCTTAGTTCAGTATGACTATTCTTATTTTAGTATAACACCGTATTCTTAGATCAATATAACACCGTATTCTTAGTACAGTATAACACCGTATTCTTAGTACAGTATAACACCGTATTCTTAGTACAGTATAACACCGTATTCTTAGTACAGTATAACACCGTATTCTTAGTACAGTATAACACCGTATTCTTAGTACAGTATAACACCGTATTCTTAGTACAGTATAACACCGTATTCTTAGTTCAGTATAACACCGTATTCTTAGTTCAATACAACACCGTATTCTTAGTTCAGTATAACACCGTATTCTTAGTACAGTATAACACCGTATTCTTAGTACAGTATAACACCGTATTCTTAGTTCAGTATAACACCGTATTCTTAGTTCAGTATAACACCGTATTCTTAGTACAGTATAACACCGTATTCTTAGTACAGTATAACACCGTATTCTTAGTACAGTATAACACCGTATTCTTAGTACAGTATAACACCGTATTCTTAGTTCAATACAACACCGTATTCTTAGTTCAGTATAACACCGTATTCTTAGTTCAGTATAACACCGTATTCTTAGTTCAGTATAACACCGTATTCTTAGTTCAGTATAACACCGTATTCTTAGTTCAATATAACACCGTATTCTTAGTTCAATACAACACCGTATTCTTAGATCAATATAACACCGTATTCTTAGTACAGTATAACACCGTATTCTTAGTACAGTATAACACCGTATTCTTAGTACAGTATAACACCGTATTCTTAGTACAGTATAACACCGTATTCTTAGTACAGTATAACACCGTATTCTTAGTTCAGTATAACACCGTATTCTTAGTTCAGTATAACACCGTATTCTTAGTACAGTATAACACCGTATTCTTAGTTCAGTATAACACCGTATTCTTAGTTCAGTATAACACCGTATTCTTAGTTCAGTATAACACCGTATTCTTAGTTCAGTATAACACCGTATTCTTAGTTCAGTATAACACCGTATTCTTAGTTCAGTATAACACCGTATTCTTAGTACAGTATAACACCGTATTCTTAGTACAGTATAACACCGTATTCTTATTACAGTATAACACCGTATTCTTAGTTCAATATAACACCGTATTCTTAGTTCAGTATAACACCGTATTCTTAGTTCAGTATAACACCGTATTCTTAGTTCAATATAACACCGTATTCTTAGTTCAATATAACACCGTATTCTTAGTTCAATATAACACCGTATTCTTAGTTCAATATAACACCGTATTCTTAGTTCAATATAACACCGTATTCTTAGTTCAATATAACACCGTATTCTTAGTTCAATATAACACCGTATTCTTAGTTCAATATAACACCGTATTCTTAGTTCAATATAACACCGTATTCTTAGTTCAATATAACACCGTATTCTTAGTTCAATATAACACCGTATTCTTAGTTCAATATAACACCGTATTCTTAGTTCAATATAACACCGTATTCTTGATTTAATGTGAACTCTGGGTTGGAAAAACGTTGTTCTCAAGAACAGTGTGGAGAACAGGGAACGTGTTTAACTGTGTTATGACGTGGTGGTGAAGAACAATGTTTCTAAGAACAAATATTCTTTGGGTTTTCTTGTTTACATTTTTATGACTATATTTTTGCTTATATTTTGTTTATATTATTGTTTATTTCTTTTTTCCTGTTTATATTCTTGTTTGTTTTTTATCTTTATGTTCTTGTTTATTTTTCTTGTTTAAATTCTTGTTTACATATTTTTTCGAATATTGTTTATTTGTTCTTGTTTATATTCTTGTTTATTGTTTTTTTATGTTCTTGTTTATATTTTTGTTTATTTATTTTTTCTTGTTTATATTCTTGTCTATTTTTTATTGTATATTTCTTTATTAGTGTTTATGTTCTTGTTTATTTTTCTTGTTTACATTCTTGTTTATTCTTTCGTGTTTATATTATTTTTTGTTTATATTCTTGTTTATTTTTTCTTGTATATATTCTTGTTTATTTATTTCTTCTTGTTTATATTATTGTTTCTTTTTCCTGTTCAATTTTTTTATTTATATTCTTTTTCCACTGTTGTGCATTTGTTTATTTTTCTTGTTTACATTCTTCTTTATTCTTTCGTGTTTATATTCTTTTTTGTTTATATTCTTGTTTATTTATTTATTCTTGTTTATATTATTGTTTCTTTTTCCTGTTCATTTTTTTTATATTCTTTTCCCCTGTTTCTCTGTTGTGTTGAAATCAACAGAGTTTATAAGATTCTTAGCGTAACAGTCTACAATTTGTTCAGTAAGTCGTGATGGTGAGTCGTGATGGTGAGTCGTGATGGTGAGTCGTGTAGGAAAGTGGTGGTTTTCGTGTATGCTTGAAGACTAGGTGTATCTCTGAAGCTTCAAATATATCAAGGGATCTTAGTTAACTGCTGTTGCAGTCACCATACTTCACGATCATCACAGAGGTGAACCCAATGACATTCCATAAACCTGGTTGTAGCGAAAGCCCTTCACAAGACCACTGTGTATGAGACACACACACGCTTCAGTAAGACCCAAGACTTTCTCAAAAGGTAGAGGGAGAATTTGTGATCCTCTCATAGAATTTGCGTCTGACAAATACAGTAGCATCACTGAGACTCTGTTCATCATCCTCAAAACTAAATATTAATTAATATTAATATGTTTGATTTTATCACAACAGGTACCGGGAATTTATTATATATTAAGTGTGACGGCGAGAAGGAAGATAGCCAGGATGACATGGTATACAACACTAGCCAGGATGACGTGGTATATAACACTAGCCAGGATGACGTGGTATATAACACACTAGCCAGGATGACGTGGTACATAACACTAGCCAGGATGACGTGGTATATAACACTAGCCAGGATGACGTGGTATATAACACACTAGCCAGGATGACGTGGTATATAACACTAGCCAGGATGACGTGGTATATAACACTATCCAGGATGACGTGGTATATAACACTAGCCAGGATGACGTGGTATATAACACTAGCCAGGATGACGTGGTATATAACACTAGCCAGGATGACGTGGTATATAACACTAGCCAGGATGACGTGGTATATAACACACTAGCCAGGATGACGTGGTATATAACACACTAGCCAGGTTGACGTGGTATATAACACTAGCCAGGTTGACGTGGTACATAACACACTAGCCAGGATGACGAGGTATATAACACACTAGCCAGGTTGACGTGGTATATAACACACTAGCCAGGTTGACGTGGTATATAACACTAGCCAGGATGACGTGGTACATAACACACTAGCCAGGTTGACGTGGTATATAACACTAGCCAGGTTGACGTGGTATATAACACACTAGCCAGGATGACGTGGTATATAACACTAGCCAGGATGACGTGGTATATAACACACTAGCCAGGTTGACGTGGTATATAACACTAGCCAGGTGACGTGGTATATAACACTAGCCAGGATGACGTGGTATATAACACTAGCCAGGTTGACGTGGTATATAACACTAGCCAGGTTGACGTGGTATATAACACTAGCCAGGATGACGTGGTATATAACACATAGCCAGGTTGACGTGGTATATAACACTAGCCAGGATGACGTGGTATATAACACTAGCCAGGATGACGTGGTATATAACACTAGCCAGGATGACGTGGTATATAACACTAGCCAGGATGACGTGGTATATAACACTAGCCAGGATGACGTGGTATATAACACTAGCCAGGATGACGTGGTATATAACACTAGCCAGGATGACGTGGTATATAACACTAGCCAGGATGACGTGGTATATAACACTAGCCAGGATGACGTGGTATATAACACTAGCCAGGTTGACGTAGTATATAACACTAGCCAGGATGACGTGGTATATAACACTAGCCAGGTTGACGTGGTATATAACACTAGCCAGGATGACGTGGTATATAACACTAGCCAGGATGACGTGGTATAACGACTAGCCAGGATGACGTGGTATATAACACTAGCCAGGATGACGTGGTATATAACACTAGCCAGGATGACGTGGTATATAACACTAGCCAGGATGACGTGGTATATAACACTAGCCAGGATGACGTGGTATATAACACTAGCCAGGATGACGTGGTATATAACACTAGCCAGGTGACGTGGTATATAACATAGCCAGGATGACGTGGTATATAACACTAGCCAGGATGACGTGGTATATAACACTAGCACGGAGGAATGACGGAGTATAGTGACGTAGAGGAGTGACGTGGTGAAGAAAGGTGACGGTGGGATGAAACGTGAGCAGGATGACGGGAAGTGACTAGTAGGAGAGGAAGTGACTGAGGGAGGAAGTGACGGAGGGAGGAAGTGACGGTGAGAAGAAGTGACGGTGGGAGGAAGTGACGGAGGAAGGAAGTGACGGTGAGAGGAAGTGACGGAGGAAGGAAGTGACGGTGAGAGGAAGTGACGGTGAGAGGAAGTGACGGTGAGAGGAAGTGACGGTGGGATGAAGTGACGGTGGGAGAAGATGAGGAGACCAGGATGAGGACTGGAGTAAGTGACGTAGAGGAAGGACGTGAGAGAAAGTGCACTGAGGAGAATGCAGCACCAGCTGTCACTAGGGAGGAAAGATAGCACCAGCGTGTCACTAGGAGAGATAGAGCACCAGCTGTCACTGGGAGGCAACATGCAGCACCAGCTGTCACTAGGAGGAAAGATAGAGCACCAGCTGTCACTAGGAGGCAACATGCAGCACCAGCTGTCACTAGGAGGAAAGATAGAGCACCAGCTGTCACTAGGAGGCAACATAGCAGCACCAGCTGTCACTAGGAGGCAACATCAGCACCAGCTGTCACCGAGAGAAATAGAGCACCTAGCTGTCACTAGGAGGCAACATACAGCACCAGCTGTCACTAGAGGCAACATACAGCACCAGCTGTCACTAGGAGGCAACATACAGCACCAGCTGTCACTAGGAGGCAACATACAGCACCAGCTGTCACCATGAGGCAACATACAGCACCAGCTGTCACCATGAGGCAACATACAGCACCTGCTGTCACCATGAGGCAACATACAGCACCAGCTGTCACCATGAGGTAACATACAGCACCAGCTGTCACTAGGAGGCAACATACAGCACCAGCTGTCACTAGGAGGCAACATAAAGCACCAGCTGTCACTAGGAGGCAACATACAACACCAACTGACACTAGGAGGCAACATACAGCACCAGCTGTCACCACGAGGCAACATACAGCACCAGCTGTCACTAGGATGCAACATACAGCACCAGCTGTCACTAGGAGGCAACATACAGCACCAGCTGTCACTAGGAGGCAACATACAGCACCAGCTGTCACCATGAGGCAACATCCAGGACCAACTGTCACCATGAGGCAACATACAGCACCAGCTGTCACTAGGAGGCAACATACAGCACCAGCTGTCACTAGGAGTCAACATACAGCACCAGCTGTCACTAGGAGGCAACATACAGCACCAACTGACACTAGGAGGCAACATACAGCACCAGCTGTCACCATGAGGCAACATACAGCACCAGCTGTCACTAGGAGGCAACATACAGCACCAGCTGTCACTAGGAGGCAACATTCAGCACCAGCTGTCACCATGAGGCAACATACAGCACCAGCTGTCACTAGGAGGCAACATTCAGCACCAGCTGTCACCATGAGGCAACATACAGCACCAACTGTCACCATGAGGCAACATACAGCACCAGCTGTCACTAGGAGGCAACATACAGCACCAGCTGTCACTAGGAGGCAACATTCAGCACCAGCTGTCACCATGAGGCAACATACAGCACCAGCTGTCACCATGAGGCAACATACAGCACCAGCTGTCACTAGGAGGCAACATACAGCACCAGCTGTCACTAGGAGGCAACATTCAGCACCAGCTGTTACCATGAGGCAACATACAGCACCAGCTGTCACTAGGAGGCAACATTCAGCACCAGCTCTCACCATGAGGCAACAACAACCCCAGCTACAAATATCTTGTTGCTGGGTGATTTCAATTTAAGACACGTAAAATAGAGGAATGTGGAAAATAATATTATAGCGGAAATAACCCCAGGAAGCAGCTCAGATGAAAATTCTCACACACAAGAGCTGTTGAATCCCGGCAACAAATTCACCTTAAGCCAGTAAACAGTGGAGCCAGTAAGACTGGAATACGCACGTGATTTTATTTTTGCTAATAATGACTATCTGGTACGAAATGTAACTGTATCCTAGACACTAATTTCGGATCACAGCCTAATCCAAGTTCAGAATTGTGTACACTGGGATCCTGACCAGCAAAATGAGATCAGTTATGTGGGTTCCTTCACTTAAATTCACTTCACTGGCAAGAACGTTCATTGGGATCAAATTAACCATGTCTTAAAACATGCTGGGAATATATTCTAAACAACACAGATACGAACCTTTGCCTAGAAAGAATTAACTCTGTGGCCCTTGAGGTCTGGTCAAGACACGTATCCCTAAGGGAAGAGAAGAGATGTAAACTAGAAAGAGAGAGATGCTCCCTTTACAGAAGAAGGTGAAGAATCACAGAGCTTCTAGAAGTCAGTGTTCCTGGAATACAGGAGGAGGAACTAGCTAGAAAAATATAAAATATCGAACTTATGTTAAAGGAATCATTGAAGAACCAGGAACACTGGAAGAACTTAAACCAGTAAATGGAGTTGAAATACAAAATATTTCTTTTCATGGGCCAAATTTAGGGCGAAAACTACATCCAGTATCGAACCCTTGCTTAAACGAGATGGGACTTACACAAATGACAGTAAATAAATGAGAAAGATACTGAAGTCTCAGTATGACTCGGTTTTTAGTGGGGCGTTTATTAGACTGAGAGTCGACAATCTAAATTATTTTTTTTTATGACTGAGACTCAAAATTTGGTTAATATTTCCAGGATTTTTGATATAATACTAACATCACTGGACTTTGAAAAAACAATTAAGGATATGCCATGCACTCTGCCCCAGGCCCAGACTCGTAGAACTCTGTGTTCATCATGAACTGAAGAAACCCGGGACAGGTGTCGCCCTTGATCTAGTCACTAAAAACAACAGACAACCCCACTCCACAAAGGTGGCAGTAAAGCAATTGCAAAGAATTATAGACCTATAGCACTAACGTCTCACATCATAAAAATCTTCGAAAGGTTCTAAGAAACAAGATCGCCAACCACTTAGATGCCCAACAGTTGCACGACTCAGGGCCGCATGGGTTTAGTGAAGGTCACTCCTGCCTCTCACAACTACTGGACCACTATGACAAGGCCTTAGATACACTGGAAGGCAAACAGAATGTCGATGTAGTATACACAGACTTTGCCTTCGACAAGTGGAATTATGGTGTAATAGCACACAAAATGCGGAAAAAGGAATAACAGGCGCCTACAGTGTAAAGCTCTGTTCCACAAGGTACAGTACTCGCTCCCATCCTGTCCCTCATCCTAATATCTGACATAGAGATGTCAACACTGTGTCTTCCTTTGCTGACGATACGAGTATTTTCATGAGTGTCATCCATTGAGGACTGTAAATCTCCAAGTGGGTATGAAAGAAGTCTTCACATGGGCCACAGAAAACAGTATGAAATTCAGTGAGGACAAATTTCAATTACTCCGGTATGGAAAACTTGAAGAAATAAAAGCTAGATCGGAGTATAAAATTTAAAAAAGAAAACACAACAAAGAGGAACACTAATGTGAAGGACCTGGGAGTGATAATGTTGATGATCTCACTTTTAAACATCACAGCATTATCATGATCACATCTGGTAGGAAAATGGTAGGATGGATAATAAGAACCTTGGAAACAAGGAATGCCAAGCCAATGATGATTCTCTTTAAATCACTTGTTCTCTCAAGACTGGATTACTGTTATACACTAACGGCCCCTTTCAAAGCAGGCGAAATTACAGACCTGGAGAATATAAAAAGAACCTTTACTGCACGTCTAGGTACAGTTAAGCACTTAAATTACCTGGACCGTTTGAAGTCCCTTGACCTGTACTCTCTGGAATGTAAGCAAGAAAGATACATCATAATTTACACCTGAAAAATCCTTAAGGGACTGGTCCCAAATCTGCACAGTGAAATCACTCCCTACGAAAGCCGAAGACTCAACAGGCAGTGCAACATTTCCCAGTGGCGATCACAGGCTTGTGATTTTGATTTTGCAATCATTGATATTCAAAATAATTACTGTCGTTCAATAAAATTACTATTATTCAAAATTATTATTGTTCAAAATAATTACTATTGTTCAAAATAATTATTATTCAAAATAATTATTATTCAAAATAATTAATATTGTTCAAAATAATTATTATTATTCAAAATAATTGCTATTGTTCATAATAATTATTATTGTTCAAAATAATTATTATTGTTCAAAATAATTATTATTGTTCAAAATAATTATTGTTGTTCAAAATAATGATTATTGTTCAAAATAATTACTATTGTTCAAAATAATTATTATTCAAAATAATTAATATTGTTCAAAATAATTATTATTATTCAAAATAATTGCTATTGTTCAAAATAATTATTATTGTTCAAAATAATTATTATTGTTCAAAATAATTACTGTTCAAAATAATTATTATTGTTCGAAATAAGTAATATTGTTCAAAATAATTATTGTTGAAAATAATTATTATTGTTCAAAATAATTATTATTGTTCAAATTAATTACTATTGTTCAAAATAATTACTATTGTTCAAAATAATTATTATTGTTCAAAATAATTGCTATTAAAAATAATTATTATTGTTAAAAATAATTATTATTGTTCAAAATAATTATTGTTCAAAATAATTAATATTGTTCAAAATAATTATTATAGTTCAAAATAATTACTATTGTTCAAAATAATTACTATTGTTCAAAATAAATACTATTGTTCAAAATTATTACTATTGTTCAAAATAATTATTATTGTTCAAAATAATTATTATTGTTCAAAATAATTACTGTTGTTTAAAATAATTACTATTCAAAATCATTATTGCTGTTCAAAATAACTGATATAGTTCAAATTAATAATGCTTAAAATCTCAAATGTTCAAAATAATTACTATTGTTCAAAATATTCTCAATTCAAAAATAATCTCTATTCAGAATAATTATTTTTGTTCAAAATAATTATCATTCTCAAAATTAATTACTATTGTTCAAAATAATTACCATTCTTCAAAGTAATTATTATTGTTCAAAGTCATTATTATTGTTCAAAGTAATTATTGCTCAATTTAATTATTATTAAAAGTAATTATTATTCAAAATAATTACTATTGTTTAAAATAATTATTATTCAAAATAATTTATATTCAAAATAATTACGGTTGTTCAAAATAATTACTGTTCAAAATAATTACTGATCAAAATACTTACTGTTCAAAATAATTACTGTTGTTCAAAATAATTACTGTTGTTCAAAATAATTACTGTTCAAAATCTTCTCTATTGTTTCTTTAACTGTTTCGTTCTGAAGTGTTCATGGGTGTTCACCCCATGTTCAGCGCTTGTAAGAACATCGTTCAGTCTTACCAATGTTCACTTGTTTAAAACACTTTTAAGACTTCAAGATGTTGAACACATGAATGTAATTGATGGATAGATAGAAGACATAACCAGCCAGTATCCAGAGTACAAGAAGACATAACTAACACTATCCAGAGTACAAGAAGATATAACTAACACTATCCAGAGTACAAGAAGACATAACTAACACTATCCAGAGTACAAGAAGACATAACTAACACTATCCAGAGTACAAGAAGACATAACTAACACTATCCAGAGTACAAGAAGACATGTTACTAGCTGTACCAGGTGACTGTATTTCAGTCAGTTATGTCTTAGACATAAGACAGTAATCTATGTTTAGTCTGAACCTGAATATAGACCTTACTGCAGCCTCAGTTGGCACTGACAACCTTGTTGATCACACCTGCCAACCTGATTCTTCTTACTAAGGCTAGAGTGCCGGCACTATGGCTAGAGTGCCGGCACTATAGCTAGAGTGCTGACACTATAACTTGAATACTGGCAATATCGCTAGAGTGCCGGCACTATGGCTAGAGTGCTGGCGCTATGGCTTGAGGGCTGGCACTATCGTTAGAGTGCCGGCACTATGGCTAGAGTGTTGGTACTATGGCTAGAGTGTCGGCACTATGGCTAGTGATGGCACTACGGCTAGTGCCGGCACTATGGCTAAAGTGCCGGCAATATGTCTAGAGTGTTGACACTATGGCTAGAGTGCCGGTACTATGGCTAGAGTGCTGGCACTATCGTTAGAGTGCCGGAACTATTGCTAGAGTGCCAGCACTGTTGCTAGCGTGTCGGCACTATTGCTAGAGTGCTGGCACTATGGCTAGAGTGTCGGCACTATGGCTAGAGTGCTGGCACTATCGTTGGAGTGCCGGCACTATGGCTAGAGTGTTGGTACTATGGCTAGAGTGTCGGCACTATGGCTAGTGCCGGCACTATGGCTAGTGATGGCACTACGGCTAGTGCTGGCACTATGGCTAAAGTGCCGGCACTATGTCTAGAGTGTTGGCACTATGGCTAGAGTGCCGATACTATGGCTAGAGTGCTGGCACTATTGTTAGAGTGCCGGAACTATTGCTAGCGTGTCGGCACTATTGCTAGAGTGCTGGCACTATGGCTAGAGTGTCGGCACTATGGCTAGAGTGCCGGACTATGGATAAAGTGTTGGCAATATAGCTAAAGTGCCGGCCCTATGGCTAGAGTGCTGGCACTATGGCTATTGTGCTAGCACTATGAATAGACTGGTGGCACTATAGCTAGAGTGCTGAAACTATAGCTTGAATACTGGCACTATGGCTAGAGTGCCAGCACTATTGCTGGAGTACCGGCACTGTGGCTAAAGTACCAGCACTATGGATAGAGTGTAAGCACTATGGCTAGAGTACCGGCACAATAGCTAGAGTATGAACATTATGGCTAGTGTGCTGGCACTATGGCTATAGTACCAGCACTATAGTTAGAGTACTGGCACTATGGCTAGAGTATCGGCAATATGACTAGAGTGCTGGCAATATGGCTGGAGTACCAGCACTATGGCTAGAGTACCAGCACTATGATTGGAATACCGGCACTATAGCTAGAGTACCAGCTCTATGGCTGGAGTACCAGCACTATGGCTAGAGTACCAGCACTATGGCTAGAGTGCTTTCACAATGGCTAGAGTGTCAGCATTCTGGGTAGAGTAATGGCACTATGGCTAGAGTGTCGGCACTATGGCTAGAGTGCTGACACTATGGCTAGAGTGTCTGCACTATGGCTAGTGTGTCGGCACTATGGCTAGAGTAATAGTGCCGGCACTCGAGCTATAGTGCCGGCACTCGAGCTATAGTGCCGACACTCTAGCCATAGTGCCAGCACTCTAGCTATAGTGAAGGCACTCTAGTCATAGTGTCAGCTCTCTAGCTATAGTGCCGACACTCTAGGCATAGTGCCAGCAGTCTAGTCATAGTGCTAGCACTTAAGTTATAGTGCTAGCACTCTAGCCATAGTGCTAGCACTATGGCTAGAGTAGTACCGGCACTATAGCTAGAGTACCAGCTCTATGGCTAGAGCATCAGCACTCTAGCTGATGCTCTATGGCTGGAGTACAGGCACTATGGCTAAAGTACCTGCAATATGGCTAGAGTACAAGCACTATGGCTTGAATACCAGCACTATGACTAGAGTATCAGCACTGTAGCTATACTGCTGGCACTATGGCTAGAGTGCCGGAACTATGGCTAGAGTGCTAGCACTAAGGCTTGAGTGCTGGCACTATGGCTAGAGTACCAGCACTATGGGTAGAGTGCTAGCACTATGACTAGAGTATCAGCACTATAGCTATACTGCTGGCACTATGGCTAGAGTGCCGGAACTATGGCTAAAGTACCAGCACTATGACAAGAGTGCCTGCACTACGGCTAGACTGCTTTCACAATGTCTAGAGTGTCATCACTCTGGCTAGAGTGTTGGCACTATGGCTATAGTGTTGGTCTTATGGCTTGAGTGCTGGCACTATGGCTATAGTACCAACACTATGGCTAGAGTGTTGGCATTATTTCTAGAGTGCTGGCAGAATGGCTAGAGTGTTGGAACTATGGCTAGAGTGTGGGCACTATGGCTAGAGTACTGCCACTATGGCTAGAGTGTCGACACTATGGTTAGAGTGCTGGCACTATAGCTAGAGTACCATCACTATGGCTAGAGTACCGGCACAATTGCTAGAGTACCAACATTATGGCTAGTGTGCTGGCACTATGGCTAGAGTACCAGCACTATGGCTAGAGTGCTGGCTCTATCGCTAGAGTGTCGGCACTATAGCTAGAGTATCGGCACTATGACTAGAGTGCTGGCACTATGGCTGGAGTACCAGCACTATGGCTAGAGTACCAGCACTATGGTTAAAGTGCTGGCACTCTGGCTAGAGTGTCGGCACTTTGGCTAGAGTGTCGGCACTATGGCTAGAGCACCAGCACTATGGCTAGAGTACCCGCACTGTGGCTAGAGTGTCAGCACTATTGCTAGAGTGCCAGCATTATGGCTAAAGTGTCGGCACTATGGCACTATAGCTATACTGCTGGCACTATGGATAGAGTGCCGGAACCATGTCTAGAGTACCAGCACTATGGTTAGAGTGCTTTCACAATGGCTAGAGTGTCAGCACTCTGGCTAGTGTTGGCACTATGGCTAGAGTGTCGGCACTATGGCTAGTGTGCTGGCACTATGGCTAGAGTGTCGGCAATATTTCTAGAGTGCTGGCACTATGGCTAGAGTGTCGGCACTATGGCTAGAGTACCAGCACTATGGATAGAGTGTGGTCACTCTTGCTATAGTGCTGGCACTATGGCTATAATACCAACACTGTGGCTAGAATGTCGGCACTATGGCTAGAGTGTCGACACTATTTCTAGAGTGCTGGCACAATGGCTAGAGTGTCGGCACTATGGCTAGAGTACCAGCACCATGGATAGAGTGTGGGCACTATTGCTATAGTGCTGGCACTATGGCTAGAGTACCATTATGACTAGAGTATCGGCACTATGGCTAAAGTACCAGCATTATGGCTAGAGTGTAAGCACTATGGCTAGTGTGCTGGCACTATTACTAGAGTACCCGCACTATGGTTAGAGTGTCAGCACTATTGCTAGAGCACCAGCATTATGGCTAAAGTGTCGGCACTATGGCAAGAGTGCTTGCCCTATTTCTAGACTACCGGCATTATTGCTAAAATGTCGGCACTATGGCTAGAGTGCCCGTACTATTGCTGAAGTTCTGGCACTTTAGAGTGGAGTTCCCTAAGGGTCAGTCCTAGGACCAGTGTTGCTTCTTGAGTATGTGAATGACATGACGGAATGGATAGATTCATAGGTGTTGCTGTTTGCAGATGATATGAAGCTAATGAGGAGAATCCAAGTGGATGAGGCCAGGCCAGGCACTGGCCAGGCTACAAACTTAGCCCGACAAATTGCTCCTCGGAGTTTAGCTCCAAAAAGTGGAAAGTCATGAAGACTGGGGAAGAACAAAGAAGACCGTAGTCGGAGTACAGCCTATGGGATCAAAGATTGCAAAACCTAGGAATAGCGTTAGGACATCTACGTAAGGAGTTATTCACGACTCTGTACACCGTGTACGTCAGGCCCATACTGGAGTATGCAGCACCAGTATGGAACCCACACCTGGTCAAACAAGTCAAAAAATTAAAGGTGTAAAAATTTTGCAAGAAGACTAGTCCCGGGGATAGTGGTATGTCCTACGAGGAGAGGTTAAGGGAAATCAACCTGATGGCACTGGAGGATAGGAGGGATAGGGGGGATATGATAACGACGTACAAAATACTGAGACAAATTGACAACAGCAACAAGGCGTCACAATTGGAAGTTGAAAACAGAGATGAGTCACAGGGATGTTAGGAAGTACTTCTTCAGCCTTAGAGTTGTCAGGAAGTGGAATAATCTGGAGAGTGATGCAGTGGAGACAGGATCCATACATAGCTTTAAGAAGAGGTATGATGATGCTCATGGAGCAGGGAGAGAGTGGACTTAGTAGCGACCAGTGAAGAGGCGGGGCCAGGAGCTGTGACTCGACCCCTGCAACCACATACACATGAATACACATACATAAACAACAAAGA
This sequence comes from Cherax destructor, assembly GCA_009830355.1. Taxonomy (NCBI): domain Eukaryota; kingdom Metazoa; phylum Arthropoda; class Malacostraca; order Decapoda; family Parastacidae; genus Cherax; species Cherax destructor. The sequence continues at coordinate 232,424 of WNWK01000717.1, forward strand.
CGTGAAAGTCATCATCACTATTATCTTCACTATCATCTTCACCATCATCTTCACTATCATCTTCACCATCATCTTCACTATCATCTTCACTATCATCTTCACTATCATCTTCACTATCATCTTCATCATCTTCACTATTATCTTCACTATCATCTTCACCATCATCTTCACCATCATCTTCGCCATCATCTTCACTATCATCTTCACTATCATCTTCACTATCATCTTCACCATCATCTTCACCATCTTCACTATCATCTTCACTATCATCTTCACTATCATCTTCACTATCATCTTCACTATCATCTTCACTATCATCTTCACCATCATCTTCACTATCATCTTCACTATCATCTTCACTATCATCTTCTTCATCTTCACTATCATCTTCACCATCATCTTCACCATCATCTTCACTATCATCTTCACTATCATCTTCACCATCATCTTCACTATCATCTTCACTCATCTTCACCATCATCTTCACTATCATCTTCACTATCATCTTCATCTTCACTATCATCTTCATCTTCACTATCATCTTCATCTTCACTATCATCTTCACTATCATCTTCACCATCATCTTCACTATCATCTTCACTCATCTTCACCATCATCTTCACTATCATCTTCACTATCATCTTCACCATCATCTTCACCATCATCTTCATCATCTTCATCATCTTCACTATCATCTTCATCATCTTCACCATCATCTTCACTATCATCTTCACTCATCTTCACCATCATCTTCACTATCATCTTCACCATCATCTTCACTATCATCTTCACCATCATCTTCACCATCATCTTCACTATCATCTTCACTATCATCTTCACCATCATCTTCATCTTCACTATCATTTTCACTATCATCTTCACTATCATCTTCACCATCATCTTCACTATCATCTTCACCATCATCTTCACCATCATCTTCACCATCATCTTCACCATAATCTTCACCATCATCTTCACTATCATCTTCACTATCATCTTCACTATCATCACTATCATCTTCACTATCATCTTCACTATCATCACTATCATCTTCACTATCATCTTCACCATCATCTTCACTATCATCTTCACCATCATCTTCACCATCATTTTCACTATAATCTTCATCGTCTTCACCATAATCTTCACCAACATCTTCACTATCATCTTCACCATCATCTTCACTATCATATTCACCATCATCTTCACTATCATCTTCACTATCATCTTCACCATAATCTTCACCATAATCTTCACCATCATCTTCACTATCATCTTCACTATCATGGTAAAACGTAAATAGCAAGAATTATATATACAAGAGGAGAAAAACGTTCTACTGAACTTCAAGTGTAGGTACGTTTATATATATATATATATATATATATATATATATATATATATATATATATATATATATATATATATATATATATATATACATATGCAAAACAACCACTATGAAAAAATAGAAGAATTCCAAGCGCTTTCGTGACTACTCACATTATCAAGGAACTATAAAAGGAAACATAACAAGAAGGCTTATAAAGAGGCAGAATACACCTCACAGTCACATCACACTAACAAAGACAACACCTCACAGTAGCGTAACATCTCACGACTCTGTGAAGAGGAACATAAGAAAGGACCTGAAACTCTTCCCAAGAATTAAGATTAGTCCAATTTATCATTAAATTCTTCCCAAATTTTATTAATTATAAATGAATCCAATTTATATAAACCAAAAGAAATATTCATATTATTTTCAAAACTGCTTTTAAGAACATAAGAACATAAGAAAGGAGGAACACTGCAGCAGGCCTGTTGGCCCATACTAGGCAGGTCCTTCACAATCCGTCCCACTAACAGAATATTTGCTCAACCCAATTTTCAATGCTACCCAAGAAATAAGCTTTGACAATTCTACCCACTCATGCGCGAGTCCCACTCAAATCCAACCCCTCTCACTCATGAATTTATCCAACCTAAATTTGAAACTACCCAAGGTCCTAGCTTCAATAACCCTACTAGGCAGACTGTTCCACTCATCAACTACCCTATTTCCAAACCAATACTTTCCTATATCCTTTCTAAATCTAAACTTATCTAACTTGAATCCATTATTGCGGGTTCTCTCTTGGAGAGATATCCTCAAGACCTTATTTATATCCCCTTTGTTAATACCCATTTTCCACTTGTATACCTCGATCATGTCTCCCTCATTCTACGTCTTACAAGTGAATGTAATTTTAGGGTCTTCAATCTTTCTTCGTAAGGAAGATTTCTAATGCTATGTATTAATTTAGTCATTCTACGCTGAATGTTTTCTAACGAATTTATGTCCATTCTGTAATATGGAGACCAGAACTGAGCTGCGTAATCTAGGTGAGGCCTTACTAATGATGTATAAAGCTGTAATATAACCTCTGGACTTCTGTTGCTAACACTTCTTGATATAAATCCCAGTAATCTATTTACCTTATTACGTACGCTTAGGCATTGCTGTCTTGGTTTAAGGTTGCTGCTTACCATCACCCCCAAGTCCTTCTCGCAATCTGTATGGCTAAGTTCTACGTTATTTAACTTATAAGTGCTTGGGTTATGGACACTCCGAGCTTCAGAACCTTGCATTTATCTACATTGAACTGCATCTGCCACTTTTCTGACCACGAATTAAGTTTGTCTAAATCTTCCTGAAGTTCTATGACATCTATGTTTGAATCAATTATCCTACCTATCTTCGTGTCGTCGGCGAATTTGCTCATATCACTAGTAATTCCCTCATCAAGGTCATTGATATATATTATAAATAACAATGGGCCTAAGACTGATCCCTGTGGAACACCACTTGTTACAAGTCCCCATTCGGATTTAACCCCATTTATGCACACTCTCTGCTTCCTATTGGTGAGCCATGACTCGATCCATGACAGCACTTTTCCCCAATGCCATGAGCTGCCACTTTCTTTAACAGTCTCTGGTGCGGTACTCTATCAAAAGCCTTACTAAAGTCTAAATAAACAATATCGAATTCTTTATCGTGATCAACAGCCTCAAAAGCTTTACTGAAGAAGGTTAATAAATTAGATAGGCAGGAACGGCCCCTCGTGAATCCATGCTGGGTATCATTAATCAAATTATGGTTATCTAGATGGCTTCTAATAATATCAGCTATAATTGACTCTAGTAATTTGCCTACAATTGAGGTCAGGCTTATTGGGCGGTAGTTTGACGGTAGTGACTTGTCCCCTACTTTAAAAATAGGAATTACATTAGCCATCTTCCACATATCAGACACTACACCTGTTTGAAGAGATAAATTAAAAATGTTAGATATTGGTTCACAGAGTTCCATTTTGCATTCCTTAAGAACCCTTGCAAAAGCTCATCAGGACCCGGCGATTTATTTTGTTTCAGTCGGTCCAGCTGTTTCATAATCATTTCGCTAGTGACTGTGATATTACATAATTTATCTTCTTCTGGGCCTCTGTAAAAATTAATTACTGGGATATTATTAATGTCTTCCTGTGTGAAAACCGAGAGAAAATAATTATTAAAATAGAGCACATATCATTCTCCTTGTCAGTAAGATGCCCAAAGTTATTTTTAAGGGGACCTATCTTATCCCTAACTTTTGTTCTATAAACCTGGAAAAAACTTTTTGGGTTAGTTTTTGAATCCCTAGCAACTTTAATTTCATAGTCCCGTTTAGCTTTTCTTATTCCCTTTTTAACGTCCCTCTTAATGTCAGTATACTGATTTATAAGATGACCCTCACCTCTTTTTATGCGCCTATAAATTCCTTTCTTCTGCCCTAAAAGATATTTGAGCCTATTATTCATCCATTTTGGGTCATTTCTACTTGATCTAATTTCTTTATACGGGATAAATGTTCTTTGGGCAGCCTGTATAGTGTTAAGAAAACTGTCATATTGATACCTCTCTTCTTCACCCCAGTCCACAGTTGATAAGTGTTCTCTAAGTCCATATTCCTCTCAACCATGGACTTGCTTGATACAACCTTCTCAGCATTTTGAAAATCAATTGGATGGTTAAAGTCTCTCACATGAATAAATAGAGCATTAGAATCTTGTCCAGTTCTAATGCTATATTTATGTTGTTTTAATCTTAGTTCAAGACTTTTACCAGTTTGACCATAAATTGGATTCATTTATAATTAATAAAATTTGGGAAGAATTTAATTATAAATTGGACTAATCTTAATTCTTGGGAAGAGTTTCAGGTCCTTTCTTATGTTCCTCTTCACAGAGTCGTGAGATGTTACGCTACTGTGAGGTGTTGTCTTTGTTAGTGTGATGTGACTGTGGGGTGTATTCTGCCCCTTTATAAGCCTTCTTGTCATGTTTCCTTTTATAGTTCCTTGATAATGTGAGTAGTCACGAAAGCGCTTGGAATTCTTCTATTTTTTCATAGTGGTTGTTTTGCATATTTTGATATCACCTGTTTACTGTGATCTTTTTGCATATATATACATATATAGATAGATAGATATATATAATTATGAAAACAATACAATCTTTACTGGAAAAAAATCGACGTTTTCTAGTTAAAAACCATAGGTTTTCAGAGATGTTTTCTTGTTTAAAATCACATATTTTAGTAATATTTTCTAATTAAAAACCATTGGTTTTAACGATATTTTCTAATTAAAAACCATTGGTTTTAACGATATTTTCTAATTAAAAACCATTGGTTTTAACGATATTTTCTAATTAAAAACCACAGTTTTTTTGCTATGTTTTCTTTTTAAAACCCACAGGCTTTTGCTCTCTTTTCTAATGAACAACCGCAGGTTTTCATTTTAAAAACCACCGGTTTGTGCTATATTTTCTAATTAAAAACCACAGGTTTTGCTACGTTTTCTTGTTAAAAACCGCAGGTTTTATTGATGTTTTCTTATTTATAAACCCTGTTTGTCACTGTTCTTTCCCCGTTGTTAGTTTCTTCCTACTGCTACTGTTTATCCTGTTGTATTAGTTCTTTCCTGTTGTCACTTTATTTACTGTTGTTTCCTTTTTATTGTCACTGTTTATTTACTGTTGCTTCCTTTTTATTGTCACTTTATTACCGTTGTTACTTTCTGTTGTCACTGTTAATTTTGTCACTTCTTCTGATGTCACTTTTGTCTTTGTTTTTCTGTTGTCACTGTCACATTTGTGACTTTTTCTGTTGTCACTCTTCTTCTGTTGTCACTCTTCTTCTGTTGTCACTCTTCTTCTGTTGTCACTCATTATTGTCACTGTTTCTGTTATAAATGTTTGTAACTGTTGTCAGTTAAATACCGTTGTCACTGTTTATTATTGTTGTCACTGTTTATTATTGTTGTCACTGTTTATTACTGTTGTCAGTTACATACCGTTGTCACTGTTTAATATTGTTGTCACTGTTTATTACTGCTGTCAGTTACATACCGTTGTCACTGTTTATTATTGTTGTCACTGTTTATTACTGCTGTCAGTTACATACCGTTGTCACTGTTTATTATTGTTGTCACTGTTTATTACTGTTGTCAGTTACATACCGTTGTCACTGTTTATTATTGTTGTCACTGTTTAATAAGGTTCAGTATTGTTGTCACCGTTTATTACTGTTATTACAGTTTTTCCTGTTGTCACCGTTTATTATTATCACTGTTTTTCCCGTTGTCACCGTTTATTACGTTCCTCACTTTGTTACTTTCTTCCTGTTGTCACTATTACTGTTGTCACTCTTCTTCGCTTTGGTCACCTTTTTTTGGGGGGCTGTTGTCACTGTTTTTTTCAGTACTTCTGTTAACGGAAGCAACAGATAAATCGTTGAAGCAGGGACAATGTGGTTATGGAGAGTGTCAGCGGCCGTCAGCGGCCGTAACGCGCCGTCCGCCGCCCGCGCTGACGGTCGGGTAGACAGAGTAGAAGTAGACAGGTAGATGTGTGAGAGAGTGAGTGAAAGGGAGAGAGAGAGAGAGGGAGTAGTTACTACCTTGGTGGTGTGTGTGTGTGTGTGTGTGGGTGTGTGTGGGTAGCTAGATCGAACTGCCGCCCACACACTCTCTGCCGCCCACGCACTTACCACCCAGGCCGCCCACGCCTCCTCCAGCACCACCTGCTCACCTCTCAGGTGGTACTCTGGTCTCTGAGGTGGTACTCTGGTTTCTGAGGTGGTACTCTGGTCTCTGAGGTAGTACTTTGGTCTCTGAGGTGGTACTCTGGTCGCTGAGGTGGTTCTCTGGTCTCTGAGGTGGTACTCTTGTCTCTGAGGTGGTACGGTGGTCTCTCAGGTGGTACTGTGGTCTCTCAGGTGGTACTCTGGTCTCTCAGGTGATACTCTGGTTTCTGAGATGGTACTCTGGTCTCTCAGGTGGTACTCTGGTCTCTGAGGACGTACTCTGGTCTCTAAGGTGGTATTCTGGTCTCTCAGGTGGCACTTTACCACTGGTCTCTCAGGTGGTACTATATCTCTGGTCTCTCAGGTGGTACTCTACCTCTGGTCTCTCAGGTGGTACTCTACCTCTGGTCTCTCAGGTGGTACTATACCTCTGGCCTCTCAGGTGGTACTCTACCTCTGGTCTCTCAGGTGGTACTCTACCTCTGGTCTCTCAGGTGCTACTCTACCTCTGGTCTCTCAGGTGCTACTCTACCTCTGGTCTCTCAGGTGCTACTCTACCTCTAGTCTCTCAGGTTGTACTCTACCTCTGGTCTCTCAGGTGGTACTCTACCTCTTGCTTCTTAGGTGGTACTCTACCTCTGGCCTATCAGGTTGGTACTCTACCTCTGGTCTCTCAGGTGGTGCTATACCTCTGGTCTCTCAGGTGGTGCTCTACCTCTGGTCTTTCAGGTGGTACTATACCTCTGGTCTCTCAGGTGGTATTATATCTTTGGTCTCTCAGGTGGTACTCTACATCTGTTCTCTCAGGTGGTACTCTACCTCTGGTCTCTCAGGTGGTACTAAGAGGACAGAGGTAGGATCTTCAGCCTAGTTTAATGTAAGACTTTTAATCTATTTTAAGTAGGATTTTCAGTATTTTATATAGGTTATTCAACCCAGTTAATGTAGGTTTCAGTCCTATCCACTACATCAGTTCATTTTTTTTCATTTCACTTTTTTTTTTAATTTCAAAAAAATTCTTCCTGGGCTTTCCTATTATCTGTCCACCGTCTTCTACATTATTTCTTTGCTCACTCATTTTTAGTTTTAGATTCCATGTTGATAATTTTTTCAGAGAACCGACAAGTTGATAAATTAGACACATGTGCAACACAGTGACTTGATCAGTCTTATACGAAGAAGACTGGTTGAAGATCAGAAGGAATTTGAGGTAATCAGTCCCTGAGCCTGGAGTCGATGTAATCAGTCCATCAGTCTTGATAAGAATACAGCATATGAGCGGAGAAGGATACAGCAGTCAGGTGAGGTGAAGCAGTCGTAGGCGGTGTCACCTTGGATAAATCCACAGATGGAAGTAGGTCATGACTATAGGTTAAGCAAGTGTAGAATTTTGATACTTAGATCAATGGTTCAGAGAACCTATAGTTATGACCTACTTCCACCTGTGGATTTATCCACGGTGACACCGCCTGCGACTGCTTCACTTCACTTGTCTGCAGTATATAAGATCCGTCTCCGCACATATGCTGTACTCTTGTCAAGACTGATTACATCGACTCCAGGCTGAGGGACTGATTACCTCAAACTTCTTCTAATCTTCAGTATTCTTCTTCATATAGGACTGATGAAGCCACTGTGGGGCGAAACGTTTCCATAATATAGATACCCAAGTGTTGCACATGTCTCTAAGTTATTTAGATCCCATATATTGCTATTGTAAACCAATTTTTTTTTCAAGTTTTCTCTCCCACATTCGTAATCGAATAAATGTTGGTGATATTTGTATATTTCTTAAGGAAATACATCTAGTTTTTTTTAGAATTGTTCATTGTTGTGTTGCCGTAAAGTGTATTTAATGTATTGATATTTGTCTTCTTGCGCGTGTTAGTAAGTCTCTGTTTATTCAGTTCTTGTGCTTTCATGCCGTGTGTTTATCCACACACACCAGTACACAGTGGTTGTTTACCACCGGAAACACGACTGGTAGTGGGTAACCACACACACACACACACACACACACACACAATCGGCCTGACGACACTGGGGGACAGGAGGGTTAGGGGAGACATGATAACGACATACAAAATACTGTGAGGAATTGACAAGGTGGACAGAGACAGGATGTTACAGAGATGGGACACAGAAACAAGGGGTCACAATTGGAAGGTGAAGACTTAGATGAGTCAAAGAGATGTTAGGAAGTATTTCTCTAGTCATAGAGTTGTCAGGAAGTGGAATAGTCTAGTAAGTGACGTAGTGGAGGCAGGAACCATACACAGTTTTAAAACGAGGTATGATAAAGCTCATGGAGCAGGGAGAGAAAGGACCTAGTAGCGATCAGTGAAGAGGCGGGACCAGGAGCTATATCTCGACCCCTGCAACCACAAATAGGTGAGTACATCAGTAAACAGTGGTCTGTTTACCAATGGAAACCCGACTGTCAGTGGGTAACCACATTCTTGCTTCTAGATCATCTTGTAGTCTACTCTTCCCGTCATCTTTTCTTCATCTGAATTAAAAGTTCAACTTCCACGTGGTTCATTTTCCCGTTCTAACCCTTGTTGAACCCTTAATTTGTTGAATATATATATATATATATATATATATATATATATATATACAGTGGGACCTCGGTGTTCGAACGTACTGTACCTCGAACAAACCGGAGTCCGAACAATTCAGTTCAGTACCACGGCGGTTTGTTTACATTTCAGGTGGCGTCGAAATCCGTTTCAAAAGTGCTTTGAAGTGACCTCTGACACTGACCTAACTCAGAGACTTTCGGAAGAGTCAGTTCAACATCGTCCAGTGTGCGAGGCTGATAATTAAAGCCTTGGGAGATGTTTTCCAAAGGATAATTAAATCTGCTTTGGGAAGGTTGTGGCCTGACACTGGCAAGAACAGACTTTGAGGCAGAACCAATGGTTCAGGAAATCATCTCCCTAGTGGAGAAGTGGCACCCTGAGTGCCACAACATCAGTTCTTCAGTGGTAATGTGGTTGAACACTGTAGGAAGACAGATTCCGTTTAAAACAGAAAAACCCGAATGCACCTGCCAGTTCTGAGTCGCCAGAATCTCCCAGTGTTAGTGCAGAGAGACAGAAACAAGACCACATCACTTCAGAGGTGGAGTTACTAGTTTTTATGGAAGGTGACTTCCCCTCCAAACAGTAGCCGCCTTCCTCTCCAACTTCCACCTCTGCCAGTCAACTCTGGTCAATAAAGGTAAAGTTCTAGTTTCTCTGTTCATTTATTTTTTTAAAAGGCATTATATTAATTACGTAAGTGTTTTTGTAGTATAAAAAATGATTACTGTACATTGTGGGCTGTTTTTAGGGGGTTAACTTTTCGTGGCCCAGAAAGTGGGAAATACTGATTCGGACATCGAACTTCTCGCAGTTCAAATACCACCTAGGAACTATATATGTATATATCAATAACTACACTGCACTAGCCAGGGGTCGAACCCATGATGCTTTGGCCCGCCTCATGGTGAGCGAAAACACATGACGCTCTAGTCCACTGAACCACACAATCCTTAAGAGTAGCGCATCCAGTAGGACTGAATGTTGTACTCGCTACCCAAGGACATACGGTGGTGTGGACGCCTCTAAGCTAATTTCATTCTACTTCCTGTTTGGTGTACTAACCCGCCATGAGGCGGGCCAAAGCATCATGGGTTCGACCCCTGGCTAGTGCAGTGTAGTTATTGATCAATACCACTCGTTCGTGGTTACAATAATATATAATATATATATATATATATATATATATATATATATATATATATATATATATATATATATATATTTATTAGTAAAATTGAGAGGAGAAGAGATAGAAGACAAGGAAAACTGTGCTGGCAGTTTGTTCTAGCTTGCCAAAATCATTCTGAACATAACGAAAAATATATTTCATTGTGTTTGTTTATTATTAAATTAATGTTAACGTATCTAAAATATATTTAGTTGGGTTAGGCTAAATTAAATTGCGCTTGTTGTAATAAGGTTAGGTAGGTTTTCAAAGTTTCTCTTGGTACAAAATTATAAATTTTCCATTAACATAAATGAAAAAATATGTCTCTAAACGTATAAGAGAAAATTTTAGAAAGGACTTAATTTTAGATGAGTTCTTGCTAATTGACCAGTTTTACCTAATCGGCACGACATATATATATATATATATATATATATATATATATATATATAGAGAAGAGAGAGAGAGAGAGAACTAGACTGTGCTGGCAGTGTTGTTCTCCAGCTCTGGTGTCCTACACACACTTCACTGTCTCTCACTTGAAAAAAAGACTTTAAGAAGGGAGAAATAAAGATTATCTTTATTAACTCTTATTGCTGTCCTCTCAGTCAGCTGATTGTTTTATTGTTAGGTTTGTGATTGTCTTTACTTGCTCTGGGAGATTGTAAGTTATTGACTGAACTATCTTCTTTCATTGAAAGACTTAGGGAGATTGTACATTATTGATTGAACTATCTTACTGGGGTTTTACATTAGCTGATTGTTTTATGGGAGATTGTATTGTTTTAAATTCTTCTGGGAGATTGTAAGTTATTGATTGAACTATCTTACTGGGAGATTGTACATTATTGATTGAACTATCTTACTGGGAGATTGTACATTATTGATTGAACTATCTTACTGGGAGATTGTAAGTTATTGATTGAACTATCTTACTGGGAGATTGTACATTATTGATTGAACTATCTTACTGGGAGATTGTACATTATTGATTGAACTATCTTACTGGGAGATTGTAAGTTATTGATTGAACTATCTTACTGGGAGATTGTACATTATTGATTGTGTAATCTCTTTGCTTGTCACCATAGGTAAAAGTGTGTAGGAAGGATGGAGGTGGGAGGGAGGTAGGAGGAAGGGAGGTAGGAAGGAGGGAGGTGTGAGGGAGGAAGGTAGATGTAGTGTTCCCACGAGTGTCAGGATCTTTGAATGTTCCATCACAAGACTGAAGCTGTAACCATAAGTCTATGTTACACTCTAGTCTCTCCTTCACTGTCTCTCTCCTTCACTGTCTCTCTCCTTCACTGTCTCTCTCCTCTCAAGTTGCGTCATAAGGTAGACTTTAACTTTGTATACAACGCTCAATGTTAGTATTGCTGCACATAAAGTTCTTGTTCCAGTCTCTTATAAGATACATTATCAGACACTTTCTTACAGTCAACAAATATGCAGTCGACCCATCTCTCTCTCTCTCTCTCTCTCTCTCTCTCTCTCTCTCTCCCCTGCCTCGTTTCTCTTACATTATCTTACAACTTTATCAGGTTAGTAAAATAAAGTTTACCTTATTTTAACCCATGTTGATTATTTTAAAGAAATTATTCCCTAGCAAGTGTTCTAGCACCCTCCTAATTACCTTCTCCATTACCTAGCAAGTGCTCTAGCACCCTCCTAATTACCTTCTCCATTACCTAGCAAGTGCTCTAGCACCCTCCTTATTACCTTCTCCATTACCTAGCAAGTGCTCTAGCACCCTCCTAATTACCTTCTCCATTACCTAGCATGGTATGCATGGCAGTGGTACGGCTTTGTAGTTTAACTCTTCCTGTCTGTCTCCTTTCTTAAATTAGAGAATTACATTTGCTGTCTTCCAGACCTCTGGCAACTGTCTACTGTTCCATGACTTTGTTGTTGATCTTCTCAAGTGGTTCACACAGCACTTATCAAGTGGTTCACACAGCACTTCTCAAGTGGTTCACACAGGACCTCCTGACGACTCACATTGTTTTTCATATACCCGACTCAAAATTTCCCTCACCTCATTCCCCCGTTGTGAGTACAGTGTGCAGTACCTGTCTGTGTATCCTCTCTCCTGAGTTGTCTGGTATTACTTCAGTTTCCCCTCATGACAACTCTGTCTCAATAACTTGTTCCACCACACACTTCCCTTACCTGGAGACCCTTCTCTGGTCCCCTGACATCTCTTCCTCCAGTCTTATTCCTTAATGCTTTATTGTCGTGTTTTATTGTGAGTATTCTTCTCCTTCGCTTCACACTCGTATTTATTCGTCTCTGGCTCTTCTGCTTGCTGTTCTTCTACGCTTCTGCACTCTTGGTGTCTCCTCTACGCCATTATTGGAGCCAAGCGATCTCTCTACTCCCACCTATAAATCACCTGGGAAGGCTATGTGGGTGGGAGAGACTGGGTGGGTGTGAGGAACTGCATGGGTGGGTGGAAGAGGCAATGTGGGTGGCACACTCAGGTCTGTGTGGGTGGCAGTGTCAACAGCGGGGATGGCTCTGTCAGTGTGGCATTTGCAATGGCACTTTGACCTTTGGTACATGAATACTGCAATGGACAGGCTCTCCCAACACTAGGTGCTTAACTCAGACCAAACTACACACTCTCCCATATATATATATATATATATATATATATATATATATATATATATATATATATATATATATATATATATATATATATATATATATAGTCTGTGTGTGTGTGTGTGCTTTGATATGCAGTGTATAAAGTATCCTCGTAAGATACTTGCCAGTTATCTATCGTGTTATACTTCCCCGTGTATCTATCGTATTATACTTCCCCGTGTATCTATCGTATTATACCTGGCCATGTATCGATCATTACCGCTAAAACACCTCGGGAGAGACGCACCGCTGGTCACAAGTCCGAAAATCAACAACAGTCTGTAATGCAGAGGTGTCAACATTTATGTTGATTATTGAACACAAGTCTTGCAACACTGGAAGAGTACCTCAGTACATTACGAAGTTCTTCACGAATGTCAACACTCTCAGGTTTCTTTTGTACGCAGAAACCTCCTAGGTTTCAGTAGGTAAAACCGTGTTCGTGCCTCACGAATTATCTCACCTCACTTAGTTTTTGTGGACAAATATTTTGAAGATGGATTTTGAGGAAGATTGATTTTGAACAAGATTGATTTTGAAAGGATTGATTTTGAAAAGGATTGATTTTGAAAAGGATTGATTTTGAAAAAGGATTGATTTGGAAAAGGATTGATTTTGAAAAGGATTGATTTTGAAAAGGATTGATTTTGAAAAGGATTGATTTTGAAAAAGGATTGATTTTGAAAAGGATTGATTTTGAAAAGGATTGATTTTGAAAAGGATTCATTTTGAAAAAAGATTGATTTTGAAAATTATTGATTTTGAAGAAGATTGATTTTGAAAAAGATTGATTTTGAAAAAGATTGATTTTGAAAAAGATTGATTTTGAAAAAGATTGATTTTGAAAAAGATTGATTTTGAAAAAGATTGATTTTGAAAAAGATTGATTTTGAAAAGGATTGATTTTGAAAAGGATTGATTTTGAAAAGGATTGATTTTGAAAAGGATTGATTTTGAAAGGGATTGATTTTGAAGAAGATTGATTTTGAAAAGGATTGATTTTGAGGAAGATGGATTTTGAAGAAGAGGGATTTCAAAGTAGTGAAAATTAAAACTTAGAAGCCGAATTAATGCCTCTTCTAATTTTGACTTTATTCAGTTTTGAATAAAAAAAAAGGAACACGATATATTTTGAACCTAGTTCAGTAAATATTGTTAGTTTACGTTCAGTGGTTGAACGTTCATCCCTTCAGTTGACAATTAGAATATCTAGAAATGTCAGTGTTGAACCTTCATCTATTTCCATTGACAAATTTCACAATAACGGGTCTTGCAAGTTAGAAATATTTCAAGTTCAGTGATATCTTTAAAATACACGTGATATCTTTGTATGTGATATCTTTAAAATACTTGTTCACATGACTAAGATAACAGCGTTATGTATAGATAATTGAACACGCATCTCACGATATCTCTTCATAGCAACAGAAGACATGATCACAGAAATTGAACCCTGTGTTGAACCCACAGTTACCTCATCTGAGAGTAAAGATAACTGCTAAATGTCAACATTGAACTTAGCGTTAGTGTCCACTAGAGGGGCAGTTATTGCTCTCCATTGTCTTGAGTTCCTTCCGTTATTCAGGGCTAATCTTGGCCAAAATTAGCCCTGAATAACGGAAGGAACTCAGGACGATGGAGAACAATAACTGCCCTCTAGTAAACACTAACGTTAAGTAGAACATTTGTGAATATTGATCCTATATCTGTAAGTGATTTGCAAGTTGATCTTGCAATATATACAGGGATGTGGACAAAATAATATAAACTCCTTCTGATTTAACTGTCGAATGATTGAATAATCAATTTAAATGTGTTACAGGACCCTTTTTGTGTTATTTTTCAAGACGATAATGCACCAACTCACATCGCTAGAGTTCAAAAATGGCCTGAGGAACAAGAAAGTGAAGTGGAACACTTGGTTTGGCCTCCACAATCGCCGGATGTAAATATTATGGAGCCTCTGTGGGGGTCAGTTGGGACAGCAAGTCGGGAACCGATCTCCTACACCGTTATCTTTGGAAGGTTTAGAACAGATGTTGCTTGAGAAATGACTCAAAATGCCCCTGGATATTGTTAAACTGTTAAATGAATCAGTTTCCTCGGTGAATTGGTGTTGTTTTAGCTGCAAATGGTGCAGGTATAAAATGTTATAGAACGAGGTGTTCATATTAATTTGTCCAACCCTTGTACAAGTTGATGTTGCTTAATGTGTTCCACTGTCACTGCTGGTGACAAACATGAGTTATGCACTTGTCAAGTTGAGAGATTTTTAGAGTGGCTTCCAGTTTGTTGCAGAAGTTTTGTAGTGTCTGCTGTCTGCTGTCTTCTGTATTCAAAACAGCAGACAGCAAATAGAAAAAATGAAGGGGAAAGTTTCTAGATAAGTTAGACATGTAGAGATAATGAATAAAGAAAAAGAGATAGCACAGAAGTTGAAATAGAGAGAGAGAAAGAGAGAGAGGGGGAGTGAAAAATGGGAGGTAACATAAAAGGATGCCATCACTTGTGGCGCTTTTCGCCCATTTCTGCAGTGTAAAACATCAGAAATAGATCCTCCTCTTGGGAATCTTAGAAGTGAGAGGAAGACGAAGATTAAACCAGTGGTTTAACCGTCTTCAATATATGTATAAAATAAAACAAACCACGGAAAGGATGGAATTTCAAGCCATGGTAACTGAGTCATAAAACTCCAAGCCAGCGCGTAAGCCACTGGTCTTAGCACTGGCCTGGAGTATTACCTCTCACTCGCCATGAGTTCAAGCCCCACCCGTTCCGTGGTTTGTTTGCAATCTTGATATTACGATTTCGTGAGTTCATGAAGCTGTCTTCGTTATGTCGGAAAAGGCAGCGCTCAGGACTGTTAGTTCAACAACTGGCTAGACTGGTCTTCAAACTGGCTAGACTGGTCTTCAAACTGGCTAGACTGGTCTTCAAACTGGCTAGACTGGTCTGTGAGTTGACTCCACGAGTGTATGGCCCATGGTCAGGGAGGTAGGTTTAATAGCTCAAAGTCAATATCCACCGGGTTTTCATGGCACGATCTTCGCGATTACAGCAGTTCTAAGTGACCATCCATGAAATGCTCTGCACATCCATGTGTCAACCACCTCTGTATAAACATTGTATCTCATGATAGAATCAAATATTATTATTATTACGTAAACGTCAGTCTTTATGGCAGGAAATGAGAAATTTATTTATGGCATAAGTCCACGTTTCGAAGTGTTGTTGAGAGAGAACATAGATAGGAAGGGAGACAGGGAGTGAATGAGGGAGGGAGAAAGGGACGAAGGGAGACAGTGAGGAAGACTTTTACAATGATAATGTCATGTTTGGAACACTGGCAGCCGTGTTTACTCTGAGGTCTGTTGTTGTGGCTTCAGTTGTACAGTCTATATATAGTTGTATAAGGCGCTGGCAGCTGTAATTACCTTACTACAGGTATCTGTACGTCTTATATAGTACGTAATAACGGTTACAGGGACGTGATCGACGTGTTACAAGGTCAACGTGTTATAGGGTTGGCATGTTACAAGGTCGACGTGTTACAAGGTCGACGTGTTACAAGATCGACGTATTATAGGGTTGGCATGTTACAAGGTTGACGTGTTACAAGGTCGACGTGTTACAAGGTCGACGTGTTACAAGGTCGACGTGTTACAAGGTCGACGTGTTACAAGATCGACGTGTTATAGGGTTGGCATGTTACAAGGTCGACGTGTTACAAGGTCGACGTGTTACAAGGTCGACGTGTTACAAGATCGACGTGTTATAGGGTTGGCATTTTACAAGGACGACGTGTTACAAGGTCGACGTGTTACAAGATCGACGTATTATAGGGTTGGCATGTTACAAGGTTGACGTGTTACAAGGTCGACGTGTTACGAGGTCGACGTGTTACGAGGTCGACGTGTTACGAGGTCGACGTGTTACAAGGTCGAAGTGTTACAAGGTCGACTCCAGAGAGGGAGAGAGATGATGACATGAACAACATTCATGTCTGCTGCAACATGAAGCATGTCTGCCGCCCCTGCCATGGATGAATCCCTCAACATGCCACTGTGAAGGTGATGAATGATGTCTTAATTCCCTACAGACATCACTGGATTCTAGTGCCTCAAGCCCCCTTCTGCAGTCATTTTACAGTCATTCTGCAGTCATTCTACAGTCATTCTGCAGTCATTCTACAGTCATTCTGCAGTCATTCTACAGTCATTCTGCAGTCATTCTACAGTCATTCTGCAGTCATTCTACAGTCATTCTGCAGTCATTCTACAGTCATTCTGCAGTCATTCTACAGTCATTCTGCAGTCATTCTACAGTCATTCTGCAGTCATTCTACAGTCATTCTGCAGTCATTCTACACTCATTTTGCAGTCATTCTACAGTCACTATGCAGTCATTCTACAATCATTCTGCAGTCATTCTACAATCATTCTGCAGTCATTCTACAATAATTTATGCGGTCATTCTACATTCATTCTGCAGTCATTCTACAGTCATACTGCAATCATTTTGTAGTCATTCTACACTCATTCTACAGTCATTCTAGTCATTCTGCAGTCATTCTGCAATCATTCTACAATCATTCTACAGTCATTCTACAGTCATTTTGCAGTCATTCTACAATCATTCTACAGTCATTCTGCAGTCATTCTACAGCCATTTTGCAGTTCTACAATAATTCTACAATCACTCTGCCGTCATTATACAATCATTCTACAGTCTTTCTGTAATTCTACAATCATTCTACAGTCATTCTGCAATAATTCTAGTCATTCTGCAGTCATTCTACAATCATTCTAGAGTCATTCTGTAGTCATTTTACAATCATTCTAGAGTCATTCTGTAGTCATTTTACAATCATTCTACAGTCATTCTGCAGTCATTCTACAATCATTCTACAGTCATTCTGCAGTCATTCTACAATCTACAATCATTCTAGTGTCATTCTGCAATAATTCTAGTCATTCTGCAGTCATTCTACAATCATTCTAGTCATTCTGCAGTCATATTGCAGTCATTCTACAGTCATACTTCTCATTTTAAAGTCTAGTCATACAATCATTCTAATAATTTCACAGTCATACTGTGGTCATTTACAGTCATTCTAGTCATACTGCAGTCATTCTAATGTCATACCGGTCATTATGCAGTCATTCTAAAGTCATAATAGTCATTCTAGTGATTCAATCGCTAGCGCACTCAGCTCACACTCTGAGGTCCGGAGATCGAATCTCCTCCGGTACGGCTGGAAAACCTTAGGGACGTGTTTCCTCTAAACACCTACTGTCCATGTTCATCCATCAGGAAAATAGGTACCTGGGTGTTAATAGACTGGAGTGGGTCGCATCCTGGGACAAAACTGACCTAATGTGCGGGAAATGATCAGCAGTATGTCATTGATGTCAGCTCAGTAATATGTCAATGATGTCAGCTCAGTAGTATGTCATTGATGTCAGTTCAGTAGTATGTTATTGATGTCAGCTCAGTAGTATGTCATTGATGTTAGCTCATTAGTATGTCACTGATGTCACTCAGTAGTATGTCATTGATGTCAGCTCAGTAGTATGTCACTGATGTCAGCTCAGTAGTATGTCATTGATATCAGCTCAGTAGTATGTCATTGATGTCAGCTCAGTAGTATGTCATTGATGTCAGCTCAGTAATATGTCATTGATGTCAGCTCAGTAGTATGTCATTGATGTCAGCTCAGTAGTATGTCATTGATGTCAGCTCAGTAGTATGTCATTGATGTCAGCTCAGTAGTATGCCATTGATGTCAGCTCAGTAGTATGTCATTGATGTCAGTTCAGTAGTATGTCATTGATGTCAGCTCAGTAGTATGTCATTGATGTCAGCTCAGTAGTATGTCATTGATGTCAGCTCAGTAGTATGTCATTGATGTCAGCTCAGTAGTATGCCATTGATGTCAGCTCAGTAGTATGTCATTGATGTCAGCTCAGTAGTATGTCACTGAAGTCAGCTCAGTAGTATGTCATTGATGTCAGCTCAGTAGTATGTCATTGATGTCAGCTCAGTAGTATGTCATTGATGTCAGCTCAGTAGTATGCCATTGATATCAGCTCAGTAGTATGTCACTGATGTCAGCTCAGTAGTATGTCATTGATGTCAGCTCAGTAGTATGTCATTGATGTCAGCTCAGTAGTATGTCATTGATATCAGCTCAGTAGTATGTCATTGATGTCAGCTCAGTAGTATGTCATTGATATCAGCTCAGTAGTATGTCATTGATGTTAGCTCAGTAGTATGTCATTGATGTCAGCTCAGTAGTATGTCATTGATGTCAGCTCAGTAGTATGTCATTGATGTCAGCTCAGTAGTATGTCATTGATGTCAGCTTAGTAGTATGTCATTGATGTCAGCTCAGTAGTATGTCATTGATGTCAGCTCTGGTCTGTATACCTTGTACACGTACTTGTAGTAAATAAAGATATTATTATTATTATTATTTTAGTTATACTGCAGTCATTATACTATAGTCATACTAGTCATTCTACTGTTATTCTAGTCATTCTACATTCTATTTTAATTCTGGTGTCATTCTACTGTCATTTTACAGTCATTCTACATTCGTGCTGGCCATTCTACATTCACTACAGTTATTCTGCTCATTCTACAGTCACTACAGTTATTCTACTCATTCTACAGTCACTACAGTTATTCTACTCATTCTACAGTCACTACAGTTATTCTACTCATTCTACAGTCACTACAGTTATTCTACTCATTCTTCAGTCATTCTAATATTATACAGTCTCTTTAGTCATTCTGCAGCCATTCTACAGTCATTCTGGTGTCATTCTACAATCGTTTTAGTATTCTACAGTCATTCTACAGTCATTCTAGTCATTCTATAGTCATTCTACAGTTATTCTAGTCGTAGTCATTCTATAGTCATTCTGAAGATATCTAGTCATACAGTCATTCTAGTCATTCTACAGTTATGGTGACTAACGCGCGTCCACCGGTGTTTACACTGTCAATACGCCTAATTTTGCTAAATTTGCACCATAACTATTGCAGATATCCTGACTAGGTTCACTGACTAGGTTCACCCAGCAAGCCTGACTCGAGCAGGCTTCCTCGTTGACAGCCTCGTCAAGCAGGCTGTTGCTCCTAGCATGCCACCATCACACCCTCTGGGTCTCGGTAAAGCTAGTGAGCTAGAATTAAGAATCTAGATTCCTCGTGAAATGTTGTTCTGTACTATTGTGGATAGCAGTAAAGTACTATCTGGTGATGGTCTTGGTGTTGGTAGTCAAGTTGATCAAGACAGCGCAGTGGTAGTTGCTGTTGCAAGGTGCTGTTGCAAGGTGCTGTGCTGTCACTGCCAACTTCTTGAGTCAAGAAGAAGATGTATTAGTAGTAGTACTAGAAGAGGTAAAATAATAATAATAATAATATTTATAATAATACAGCAACGACGGCAGCTAACTTCTAGGTACCTAAGCACTGCTAGGTACCTAAGCAATGCTAGGTACCTATGCACTGTTAGGTACCTAGGCACTGTTAGGTACCTAAACACTGCTAGGTACCTAAACACTGCTAGGTACCTAAACACTGCTAGGTACCTAAATACTGCTAGGTACCTAAACACTGCTAGGTAACCAGGGACAGCAGGTGCTAGGTAAGCAGGGACAGCAGGTGCTAGGTAAGCAGGGACAGCAGGTGCTAGGTAAGCAGGGACAGCAGGTGCTAGGTAAGCAGGGACATCAGATGCTAGGAGCAGAGCTCTTAAAAGAGCTACATAGCAAAAAAAAGTCCTCCTCCAGGCCTCTCACATGCTGAGACTCCACCTCACAGCCTCTCACAATGCACGGGGGATCGAACCCAGGCGCTTTTCGATTGTCACCCAGCACATCATCCCTCAGCACCTCATCCGACACTTAAAAACCTAAATTACCCTTAATACATCTAAATTGCAACGTAATTATGCGAATTATCGTCATTAGGATTTGTGTGCTCGAGGCAGTGGGTTATTAGCAGAGTTCAGAGGAGGAAAAAAAATCATACACAAATCAACAATACTCTTTTTTTTTATTATAGGTGAATTTAATAGCCAGAAATTGTGGAATATGTTGAGTCATTAAGGTTATGAGAGAGGTGATTAATTGGGGTAATTAAGGGCAATTATCTGGCTGTTGATAACTCTTCTAATGCGGTGTTATTAGTGTTATTGTTATTATTATTATTATTATTTTAATTATTGTAAATATATTGATTGTAATTATTGTTATAATTATTATTATTATGTACGTCACATTTATGGGTGTTCATTACTTCGTGGCCACTATGGCCCTATCCTGGGACACTATGGCCTCTTCCTGGCAACAGTGGCCCTCTTCTTGAGACACAATGGCCCTCTTTCTGGGCTACAGTGGCCACTCGTGGTCACAATGGTCTTAACGTGGTAACAATAATCCTCCCAATGGCCCTCTCCCTGGCCATAATGGCCTTCGCCTGGGCAACAAAGGCTCTCTATTAGGCCACACTGACCCTCCGGGCCACAATGGCCCTCTTTTGGCCTCAGTAGCCGCCTTTGGCCTCAATGGCCCTCTCCTGGGCCACATTGGTCCTATTCTTGTCCACAAAGACCCTCTTCCTGGCCACAGTGACCCTCTCCTTGGCCACAATAGTCCTCGCCTTGGCCACAATGCCCCTATTGTCCACAGAGGCTCTCCGTGACCATAATGGCCCTATCTCCATGGCCATAATGGCTCTCTTGAATCACAATGTCTCTATCTTGGCCAAAATGGCCCTATCCCTGGCCATAATAGCTCTCTAACTGGCCACAGTGGCCCTCCTGCGCCACAATGGCCCTCTCTCTGGCCAAACGGCTTCTGGTGGCCATATTGGATGCTGAGGCTGCTCCGTCTAAGAATCAATATTTCTCATCTGTACCTGTTTCCCCCCTCACCTGTTCCCCTCACCTGTTCCCCTCACCTGTTCACCTCACCTGTTCCCCTCACCTGTTCCTCTCACCTGTTCCCCTCACCTGTTCCCCTCACCTGTTCCCCTCACCTGTTCCCTTCACCTGTTCCCTCACCTGTTCCCCTCACCTGTTCCCCTCACCTGTTCCCCTCACCTGTTCCTCTCACCTGTTCCCCTCACCTGTTCCCCTCACCTGTTCCTCTCACCTGTTCCCCTCACCTGTTCCTCTCACCTGTTCCTATCATCTGTTCCTCTCACCTGTTCCTTCACCCGTTCCCTTCACCTGTTCCCTCACCCGTTCCCCTCACCTGTTTCCTCACCTGTTCCCCTCACTTGTTCCCTCACCCGTTCCTCTCACCTGTTCCTCTCATCTGTTCCCCTTCACCTGTTCCCCTCACCCGTTCTCTCACCTGTTCCGCCTCATCTTTTCCCCTCATCTGTTCCCCTCACCTGTTCCCCTCATCTTTTCTCCTCACCTGTTCCCCCTCACCTGTTCCCCCTCATCTGTTCCCTCACCAGTTTTCCTCACCTGTCCCCCTCACCTGTTCCCACACCCGTTCCCCTCACCTGTTCCCCTCACCTGTTGCCCTAATCTGTTCCCCTCACCTGTTCCCCTCACCCGTTCCCTCACCTGTTCCTCTCACCTGTTCCCCTCATCTTTTCTCCTCACCTGTTCCCCTCACCTCTTCCCCTCATCTGTTCCCCTCACCCGTTCCCCCTCACCTGCTCCCCCTCATCTGTTCCTCTCACCTGTTCTTCATCTGTTCCGCTCACCTGTTTCCCCTCACCTGTTCCCCCTCATCTGTTCCCCTCACCCGTTCCCCCTCACCTGCTCCCCCTCATTTGTTCCTCTCACCTGTTCCTCATCTGTTCCCCTCACCTGTTCAATACTTGTTGATTTACCTCGTGATTACCTGTTTAATATCCGTAGATTGCTTATTATCTGTTGATTACTAACTGATTATGTGTTGATTATCTGTTGATTACCAATTGATTATCTGTTGATTACCAATTGATTATCTGTTGATTACCAATTGATTATCTGCTGATTACCAATTGATTATCTGTTGATTACCTATTGTTTACCTATTGATTACCAATTGATA
>WNWK01000717.1:260000-397395 GCA_009830355.1 Cherax destructor
GTACCAGTGTACCAGTGTATCAGTGTACCAGTGTATCAGTGTACCAGTGGGTCCAGATGTACCTGAGTCATATAAGGTATAGTAACACTAAGGGATGAGGCATCAGAATGGGAGAGAGTAGCGAGTGGGGTTCCTCAAGGATCAGTGTTAGCATCACTTCTGCTCCTGTTGTCTTCCACTCAGCAGACGGAGGATCAAGCCTCCACCACGTCTTGAGCTGAATGACCCACATGGGTTTAGCGCTTAGCATGAATATAATAACGCGTGAATGACTTACTAGTGGAAAATGAGTCCTTTGCTTCACTGCTGACGATGTACAACTAATGAGAAGAATAAGAGGAGAAGAGGACAGTGATAAACCTGAGGGGGCTCTCAACACACTGCAGATGTGGTCAAACAAGTGGTTGCTCGAGTTCAACCCAAGCAAATGAAAGGTCATCGTTATGAATGACAGAAAAGACTAGACACAGAATACTGCTAGAGAGGAGAGAAGCTGCAAATAACAGAGACTGAAAAGGACCTGGGGGTGAACATGACATCAATCATATCACCAGAATTACACACAAAATATATAACATCAGCGGTATATGCAAGATTAGCAAACCTCTGAATAGCATTCACTGAAAAACTTTAATAAAGAATTGTTCAGTACCAGATACACAACATATGTTAGGCTAGTCATTGAGTACGCGGCCCCAGTATGGAGCCCACACCTGGCCAAGCACCTGAAGAAACTGGAAAATGTCCCAAGGAGAAGTTGAAGGCCAGACCCTGACCACCTTAAAGAGAGGGACAAGAGAGACATTATTACTACGTACGAAATACTAAGAGAAATTGATGTGGCTGATAGGGATAGATTGTTTTAATTAAGAGGACCAGGATCAAGGGGACACAGGCGGAAGCTGAAGACACAGATCAACCATAGGGATGTCAGGAAGTATTTCTTTAGTCTTAGGCTTGTTGACGAGTCGAATGACTTGGGTGAGATAGTGGTGGAGGAAAACTCAATACACAGCTTGAAGGGTAGGTATGATAAGGGCCAAGAAGCCAGATGTGACTTATGCAGTTTGAGGTGTAGGGCGCGGGGCCAGGAGCTATGTGTCGACCCCCAGTAAACACAGAAGTGAGTGCCCACACACACACACACATCACACACATACACACACACACACATACATACACACACATACACACACACACACACACACACACACACACACACACACACACACACACACACACACACAGGCGCATGCGGGCGGCATGTTGTGATGGAGAATTTGTCAATAACGCCACCCACGCTCCTGCCGCCCACTCTGGTCGCCATGGATGCAAGCGTGGGTGGCAGCTGGTACAAGCTACTGGTGTGGGTGGCAGCTGGTACAAGCTACTGGTGTGGGTGGCAGCTGGTACAAGCTACTGGTGTAGGTGGCAGCTGGTACAAGCTACTGGTGTGGGTGGCAGCTGGTACAAGCTACTGGTGTGGGTGGCAGCTGGTACAAGCTACTGGTGTAGGTGGCAGCTAGTACAAGCTACTGGTGTGGGTGGCAGCTGCTAAAAGCTACTGGTGTGGGTGGCAGCTGGTACAAGCTACTGTTGTGGGTGGCAGCTGGTACAAGCTACTGGTGTGGGTGGCAGCTGGTACAAGCTACTGGTGTGGGTGGCAGCTGGTGCAAGCTACTGGTGTGGGTGGCAGCTGGTACAAGCTACTGGTATGGGTGACAGCTGGTGCAAGCTACTGGGGTGGGTGGCAGCTGGGACAAACTACTGGCGTGGGTGGCAGCTAATACACTCTACAGGTGTGGGTGGCAGCTGGTACAAGCTACTCGTGTGGGTGACAGCTGGTACAAGCTACTGGTATAGGTGACAGCTGGTACAATCTGCTGGTGTGGGTAGCAGCTGGTACAAGCTACTGGTGTGGGTGGCAGTTGGTACAAGCTATTGGTGTGGGTGGCAGCTGGTACAAGCTACTGGTGTTGGTGGCAGTAGAGTCCACCCAGACAGTAGAGTCCACCTAGACAGTAGAGTCCACCCAGACAGTAGAGTCCACCCAGACAGTAGAGTCCACCCAGACAGTAGAGTCCACCCAGACAGTAGAGTCCACCCAGACGGTAGAGCCCACCCAGACGGTAGAGCCCACCCAGACGGTAGAGCCCACCCAGACGGTAGAGCCCACCCAGACGGTAGAGCCCACCCAGACGGTAGAGCCCACCCAGACGGTAGAGCCCACCCAGACGGTAGAGCCCAGCGTGTCCAGACGGTAGAGCCACCCAGACGGTAGAGTCCACCCAGACGGTAGAGTCCACCCAGACGGTAGAGCCACCCAGACGGTAGAGCCACCCAGACGGTAGAGCCACCCAGACGGTAGAGTCCACCCAGACGGTAGAGTCCACCCAGACGGTAGAGCCCACCCAGACGGTAGAGCCCACCCAGACGGTAGAGCCCACCCAGACGGTAGAGCCCACCCAGACGGTAGAGCCCACCCAGACGGTAGAGCCCACCCAGACGGTAGAGCCCACCCAGACGGTAGAGTCCACCCAGACGGTAGAGTCCACCCAGACGGTAGAGCCCACCCAGACGGTAGAGCCCACCCAGACGGTAGAGCCCACCCAGACGGTAGAGCCCACCCAGACGGTAGAGCCCACCCAGACGGTAGAGCCCACCCAGACGGTAGAGCCCACCCAGACGGTAGAGTCCACCCAGACGGTAGAGTCCACCCAGACAGCAGTATTATATGCTGCCTTTCTTGTTTTTCCAAAGCAATGGATCAAAAATTCTTTCAAGAAAATCAAAATTCTTATACATATTTTCGTCTCAGTTCGACCCTTAAAAAAAATCGGTTCTGTTTTGGAAAAAAAAGTGTGCCTATAAGCTTTTCAAAAAAATAAAAAGGATGGACCAGTCCGGATTTTTGAGAATTTAAACTTCGGAAATTTCAAAAATAAATTGAGACTCCAGCCTGTTTCCAAACCAGAGAACGGAAGAGACTCGAACTTGTGATCTTTAGCCAGTTTGCTAACCATCTGGGCCAGCTGGCACTAAAAATATCTATCTAGGTATGTTTCTATACACCATATTTCTGTACATGAAGACAGTTTTGAAGGTCCTTGAGCTAGAGCACAACACAGCCACTCTGGTGTGGAATTCGTCTGTTTAAAACTTGCATTTGTGGTCACAGTGGTGGCCCATGCTAACCTCCCTATTGCGGATAGAAATATACGTAGTTGGGCAAATCACAGAGCCAGGTGGCCCAGTGGTTAACGCACTGGCCTGTGAGTTTTACCACTCACTTGCCATGGGTTCAAATCCTCACCCGTTCCCTGATTTGTTTAAAAACATACATGCTAATTGGTGTTGAAATAATTGACAACTAACCCTCAGTACCCTGGCTGGCACAGTTCCTTGATCAAGTTGTAACAATAGCACCATCATTGATCAAATTGTAACAATAGCACCAGCATTGATAAAGTTCTAACAATAGCAGCAGCATTGATAAAGTTCTAACAATAGCAGCAGCATTGATAAAGTTCTAACAATAGCAGCAGCATTAATCATTGATGAAGTTCTAACAATAGCAACATCATTGATCATTGATGAAGTTCTAACAATAGGAGCATCATTAATCATTGGCGAGCTTCTAACAATAGCACCATCATGACACCTCCCAGCATGGCTACCATGACCACACAACAACAGTCATCAATAATAGCAAGTCTCTCTAACAAGAGCCATTCAATCCTGACCTACAGTATCATGTATAACAAGCACCATGGGAGGCTATTGTCAATAGATCCCAGCTGTGTTTCTTCTATTGCGCTCTCTTGTTAACTGGGATGGCCTGACTATCTTCTATTGTGCTCTACTGTTAACTGAGGTGACCTGACTGTGTTCTATTGTTAACTGGGGTGACCTAACTGTCTTCTTTTGTGTTCTATTGTTAACTGGGGTGACCTGACTGTCTTCTATTGTGTTCTATTGTTAACAAGGATGGCCTGACTATCTTCTATTGTTAACTGGGATGGCCTGACTGTCTTCTATTGTGTGACCTGACTATCTTCTATTCAGCTCACCTTTGACTTTGTTGGTCTGTGACCTCTAACTGACCTGCTTATGTCTGCTGGTGTCAGGTTATGTTTGTTGGTGTCAGGTTATGTTTGTTGGTGTCAGGTTGTGTCTGTTGGTGTCAGGTTATGTCTGTTGGTGTCAGGTTGTGTCTGTTGGTGTCAGGTTGTGTCTGTTGGTGTCAGGTTATGTCTATTGGTGTCAGGTTGTGTCTGTTGGTGTCAGGTTGTGTCTGTTGGTGTCAGGTTATGTCTGTTGGTGTCAGGTTGTGTCTGTTGGTGTCAGGTTGTGTCTGTTGGTGTCAGGTTGTGTCTATTGGTGTCAGGTTATGTCTGTTGGTGTCAGGTTATGTCTGTTTGTGTCAAGTTATGTCTGTTGGTGTCAGGTTATGTCTGTTGGTGTCAGGTTATGTCTGTTGGTGTCAGGTTATGTCTGTTGGTGTCAGGTTATGTCTGTTGGTGTCAGGTTATGTCTGCTGGTGTCAGGTTATGTCTGTTGGTGTCAGGTTATGTCTGTTGGTGTCAGGTTATGTCTGTTGGTGTCAGGTTATGTCTGTTGGTGTCAGATTATGTCTGTTGGTGTCAGGTTATGTCTGTTGGTGTCATGTTATGTCTGTTGGTGTCAGGTTATGTCTGTTGGTGTCAGGTTATGTCTGCTGGTGTCAGGTTATGTCTGTTGGTGTTAGGTTATGTCTGCTGGTGTCAGGTTATGTTCGGTACCATGTTGAAGAGTCTTGGATCAAGGATGTTGACACACTGCTCTCTTACCTTGGCCACGGCTCCCCTGTTTAAAACTAGGTTAACCTTGTATATACATCGAGAGCAGCAATTGTATATAAATAGAGGGATGTATATACACCTAGAAAGATGTATATTCTTACTTTTCCTTCCGTATTTCTCACTTTTCCTTCCGCATTTCTCACTTTTCCTTCCGCATTTCTCACTTTTCCTTCCGCATTTCTCACTTTTCCTTCCGCATTTCTCACTTTTCCTTCCGCATTTCTCACTTTTCCTTCCTCATTTCTCACTTTTCCTTCCGCATTTCTCACTTTTCCTTCCGCATTTCTCACTTTTCCTTCCGCATTTCTCACTTTTATTTCCATATTCCTCACTTTTCCTTCCGTATTTCTCACTTTTCCTTCCGCATTTCTCACTTTTCCTTCCGCATTTCTACCTTTTCATAAATAATACATTAGAATATTCAACATTTTCTGTCAAATATTACCCATGCTGAGCAAATTTTATATACCTCTTATATGTTCCTTCTTACACGTAAATAAAATATTAAACCCTGAGGCAGTTTATTTTACCCCTGAGGCAGTTTATTTTACCCCTGAGACAGTTTATTTTACCCCTGAGACAGTTTATTTTACCCCTGAGACAGTTTATTTTTCTCTTGAGACAGTTTATTTTACCCCTGAGACAGTTTATTTTACCCCTGAGACAGTTTATTTTACCCCTGAGGCAGTATATTTTACCCCTGAGGCAGTATATTTTACCCCTGAGACAGTATATTTTACCCCTGAGACAGTTTATTTTACCCTTGAGACAGTTTATTTTACCCCTGAGACAGTTTATTTTTCCCTTGAGACAGTTTATTTTACCCCTGAGACAGTTTATTTTACCCCTGAGACAGTTTATTTTACCCCTGAGACAGTTTATTTTACCCTGAGACAGTTTATTTTTCCCTTGAGACAGTTTATTTTACCCCTGAGACAGTTTTTTCAAGAAAACGATATATTTACAATTATTTTGGTGTAAGGTGTGAGAGTTGTTCTGGCAGTACTGAGGATCAGTGTGAGAGTTGTTCTGGCAGTACTGAGGATCAGTGTGAGAGTTGTTCTGGCAGTACTGAGGATCAGTGTGAGAGTTGTTCTGGCAGTACTGAGGATCAGTGTGAGAGTTGTTCTGGCAGTACTGAGGATCAGTGTGAGAGTTGTTCTGGCAGTACTGAGGATCAGTGTGAGAGTTGTTCTGGCAGTACTGAGGATCAGTGTGAGAGTTGTTCTGGCAGTACTGAGGATCAGTGTGAGAGTTGTTCTGGCAGTACTGAGGATCAGTGTGAGAGTTGTTCTGGCAGTACTGAGGATCAGTGTGAGAGTTCTGGCAGTACTGAGGATCAGTGTGAGAGTTGTTCTGGCAGTACTGAGGATCAGTGTGAGAGTTGTTCTGGCAGTACTGAGGATCAGTGTGAGAGTTGTTCTGGCAGTACTGAGGATCAGTGTGAGAGTTGTTCTGGCAGTACTGAGGATCAGTGTGAGAGTTGTTCTGGCAGTACTGAGGATCAGTGTGAGAGTTGTTCTGGCAGTACTGAGGATCAGTGTGAGAGTTGTTCTGGCAGTACTGAGGATCAGTGTGAGAGTTGTTCTGGCAGTACTGAGGATCAGTGTGAGAGTTCTGGCAGTACTGAGGATCAGTGTGAGAGTTGTTCTGGCAGTACTGAGGATTAACAAGTGAGCAATGACACTGGGGTTCAATTCTTGCGTGTGAGAATGTCCTTCACTGACTCTCTGGGGTTCAATTCCCTTCACCAATGTTATGACAGTGGTTATTTTTGTACCATGTGTGTGTGTGTGTGTGTGTGTGTGTGTGTGTGTGTGTGTGTGTGTGTGTGTGTGTGTGTGTGTGTGTGTGTGTGTGTGTGTGTGACGGGGTCTCCCTCGCCAAGATCATTCCACTTCTGTGTTGAAAATGGTATTAAATACCGACAAGTTGATGATTAAGACACATGTACAACAGTTAGGTATATTTACTGATGAAACGTTTCGCCCACACAGTAGGCTTCTTCAGTCAATATAGAGGCAGCAGGTGCAGTAGTGAAATAAAGATATAATGAGTCCATCAACCTGCTATATTTGTATTGGACTGAAGAAGTTTACTGTTTGGGCGAAACGTTTCAACAGTAAAGATACCCAGCTGTTGCACACGTGTCTTAATCATCATCATTCCACTTCACTTCCTCCCTGAGACTGAAGAAATACTTCCTGACATCCCTTCGGTTCATCTGTGTCTTCACCTTCCAGTAGTGTCTCTGAGTTCCCGGTCATCGCCTATCAGTTTCCCCGAGTATTTTGTATAACGGTATCATGTCTCCTCGTGTTCTGTTGTCCTCCAGTATCATTACTGGAGGACAACCATCAATTGTGTCGTGAATGAATTTAAATAAATATAAACATCGTTACATTTATTTATGTTAGCTCCTCCTAGTTGCTCGTGCTTCTGCTACTCCAGTTAAATAACATTCTTTTTCATAAGAGTATAAGAATGCCCCATACTAGGTAGGTCTTTCTCAAAAACATTCGCACCCATCTACTGGTCCAGTCTTTTCCCATAGCCACCCAAGAATTCTCTGAAGTACCTCAGGTATTCGTCACTCTTAGAGGTACCAGACGATCACTAGCTACTGAGGTTATTACACTGATATGTGCCTCCGGCGATATGCTAGGCAGTATGTTCACCCCTAGGTCTTTCTCTTTGAGTGGGGTCTGCAGCCTCTGTTCCCTGAGTCCATACCCCGTTTCAGATCTTTTCCCTTCCCCAATCTTCATGATCTTGCCCTGGCTGGGTCTGAATTCAAGCAGCCATTTATCTGGGTAATCACGCAGTTTGTCCAGAAACATTTGGAGTCTTTCTTTTTTCTCATCTGCTTTTGCGTTCACCAGTTTTACATCACCACACAAGGGTACACCTGCAATATCATTCACACAAAGCAAAAATATTACCGATCCTGACGAATTAGACACATGTGTAACATCTGGGTATCTTTATTGTAGACGTTTCGCCCTCCAGTGGCTTTATCAATACAAATTCAGGGACATAATGGGACGACAGTAGAACTATAGACACAAGATGAGGTAATCAGTCCCTCAGTCTTGGAGCACCGTAGTCTTCAAGACTACGGTGTTCTTCACCAACCATACATGTACAGTACTGGTCCTTATACTGAATCCAGACTGATGTCCCTTTCCTGGCAGTTACTCTCTGTCTCCTTTTTTCCTGTTATTCATGACTGCACTCAAGGTGTTTACTCCCAGCCTCTTGTGGGGTACATTAATATAAGATTTGTTCGATTTTTTAACCCCGGAGGCTAGCTAACCAGAATAACCCAAGAAAATCAGTGCGTCATCGAGGACTGTCTGTCTTATTTTCAGTGGGGTCCTTCAGTCTTGTTCCCCAGGATGCCACCCACACCAGTCAACTAACATCTGGTATTTACTTACTGGTAAGTGAACAAGAACAGCTGGTGTAAGGTGACTAACACCCAGGTACCTACTTACTGCTAGGTGAACAGGGGAAGAATGTGTAAGGAAACATGCCCAGTGTTTCCACCCATGCCGGGGATTAAACCAGGGACATTCAGTGTGTGATGCGAGTTCGTTGACAACCGGGCCATGGGACACTAAGAAAATGCAATCCACCCGACTCTCCTCTCCTCTCCTGTCTCACATTTGTTACTGTCATAGAACTCCAGCAAGTTTGTAAGACAAGATTTGTCAGTTAGGGGAAATGAGTGAATGTAAAAATGATGAATAATGAACGAAATGTACCTATTATGAATTGAAGAATACATTAATCTTCTGTATAAAAACTGTTAAGCATTTGTGAATGCGAGATCATGACGCACCTTCCTTGTGACCAATCACAATCTGTTATCAAGGCTCACCCTCCTTTTAACCAATCAGAAGACGAACTCAAGACACTCCCTCCTGGTGACCAATCACTTGCGAGCAACTGTAAACAATGCCACCCAGCCTTCACATATATCATTATTCTCCCTCTAATACGCATCCACATAACATAAATTTTACACCAACTCTAATAGCGATAGAAACAACACATTTTTATTATAATAATAACAAAATAAGAAAAGAGTATGTGAGGAGAAGAAATCTCCAGTTTTAAAGGGAAGGGGGGTTATCTCTCAGCCCTCTGAGGGACTTAGCCCTCTCGGAAGGGGCTAGTGGACTTTTCCACTTCCTTGTTCCCACAACAGATTTATTAAAACCATATGCGTATAAGGCGTCACCAGGCACACCTCACTCCTTACTAGAATCTCTAAGCAACTACACCTAGTGTAAACCTGGAGTAATTTCTCCTTCCTCATAGCAGGAAAAATACGTGGAAACCTGCGCCCCACTTGATCCACAAGTAAGGGTATTATGACTATCAGCCCACAACTAAACAAGGAAACAGCCCTCTTGTGTTAAACTCTGTTGCAAAAGCTAGCAATGAATGTCTATAACGCTGAGGTCAGCGCTTCCTTTGTGGCATGTGCTGAGGGTCGCTACGCAGAGCCAAGCCAGAGTGACTAAGTACTCAGAGTGAGGATGACTCGAAGTCTCCCGCTGAGAGCAAAGACAACAGTGAATTTGTGCGGTAGACTCTGAAATATTAACAATCCTCACTAGGAAATACCCCAGGGTAGGGAGGGTTAGTCACCCAGGATAACCCAGGGGAGGGTTAGCCACCCAGGATAACCCAGGGGAGGGTTAGCTACCCAGGATAACCCAGGGGAGGGTTAGCCACCCAGGATAACCCAGGGGAGGGTTAGCCACCCAGGATAACCCAGGGGAGGGTTAGCCACCCAGGATAACCCAGGGGAGGGTTAGCCACTCAGGATAACCCAGGGGAGGGTTAGCCACCCAGGATAACCCAGGGGAGGGTTAGCCACCCAGGATTACCTAAGAAAGTCAGTGGGTCATCGAGGACTGTTTTGTTTCCATTGGGGTCCTTCAGTCTTGTCCCCCAGGATGCCACCCACACCAGTCGACTAACACCCAGGTACCTACTTACTGCTAGGTGAACAGGGCCAGCAAGTGTAAGGTGACTAACGTCCAGGTACCTACTTACTACTAGGTGAGCAGGGGCAGCAGGTTTAAGAAAAAATGCCCAACATTTCCACCCGTGTCGGGGAGTGAACCGCGGACACTCCGTGTGTGAGGCGAGAGCGTTGCCAACCAAGCCACGGGACACCACTTGTTGGTGATTTATTGGTCACCTACGCTGATATGATGGTGAGGTGAACAGTGTTCGTGGAGTGCCAGGCCAGACAACCCTCAGACACCAGCACGCACTCACCACGCACTCAGCACGCACTCACCACGCACTCAGCACGCACTCAGCACGCACTCAGCACGCACTCACCACGCACTCACCACGCACTCAGCACGCACTCACCACGCACTCACCACGCACTCACCACGCACTCACCACGCACTCAGCACACACTCAGCACACACTCAGCACACACTCAGCACGCACTCAGCACACACTCAGCACGCACTCAGCACGCACTCAGCAAACACTCAGCACGCACTCAGCACCTCAGCACGCACTCAGCACACTCAGCACGCACTCAGCACGCACTCACCACGCACTCAGCACGCACTCACCACGCACTCAGCACGCACTCAGCACGCACTCACCACGCACTCACCACGCACTCAGCACGCACTCAGCACTCACTCAGCACACACTCAGCACGCACTCAGCACACTCAGCACACACTCAGCACGCACTCAGCACGCACTCAGCACACACTCAGCACGCACTCAGCACACACTCAGCACGCACTCAGCACGCACTCAGCACACACTCAGCACGCACTCAGCACGCACTCAGCACGCACTCAGCACACACTCAGCACACACTCAGCACATCAGCACCTCAGCACGCACTCAGCACACTCAGCACACACTCAGCACACACTCAGCACACACTCAGCACACACTCAGCACACACTCAGCACACACTCAGCACGCACTCAGCACACACTCAGCACACACTCAGCACACACTCAGCACGCACTCAGCACACACTCAGCACACACTCAGCACACACTCAGCACGCACTCAGCAACACTCAGCGCACTCAGCACACACTCAGCACGCACTCAGCACACACTCAGCACGCACTCAGCACACACTCAGCACGCACTCAGCAACCACTCAGCACCACTCAGCACACTCAGCACCACTCAGCACACACTCAGCACACACTCAGCACACTCAGCACACTCAGCACACTCAGCACACTCAGCACTCAGCACCACTCAGCAAACACTCAGCACCACTCAGCACACACTCAGCACACACTCAGCACACACTCAGCACGCACTCAGCACGCACTCAGCACGCACTCAGCACACTCAGCACACTCAGCACGCACTCAGCACACACTCAGCACGCACTCAGCACACACTCAGCACGCACTCAGCACACACTCAGCACACTCAGCACCACTCAGCACGCACTCAGCATCAGCACTCAGCACACACTCAGCACACACTCAGCACACTCACCTCAGCACCCCTCAGCACACCTCAGCACCACTCAGCACACACTCAGCACACTCAGCACCACTCAGCACGCACTCAGACACACACTCAGCACGCACTCAGCACACACTCAGCACCACTCAGCACACACCAGCACGCACTCCACGCACTCAGCACACTCAGCACACACTCAGCACACACTCAGCACACACTCAGCACACACTCAGCACGCACTCAGCACACACTCAGCACGCACTCAGCACACACTCAGCACACACTCAGCACACACTCAGCACACTCAGCACCTCAGCACCACTCAGCACACTCAGCACCACTCAGCACACACTCAACACTCAGCACACACTCAGCACACACTCAGCACTCACTCAGCACACACTCAGCACACACTCAGCACACACTCAGCACCTCACACACTCAGCACACACTCAGCACCACTCAGCACACACTCAGCACGCCTAGCCTCAGCACACTCGCACCACTCAGCACCACTCAGCACACTCAGCCCACTCGACACTCAGCACCACTCACACACCTCAGCACACACTCAGACACACTCAGCACACTCAGCACCACTCAGCACACACTCAGCACACACTCAGCACACACTCAGCACACTAGCACTCAAGCACCTCAGCACACGCACCTCAGCACACACTCAGCACTCAGCACCACTCAGCACCACTCAGCACGCACTCAGCCCCTCAGCACCACTCAGCACCCCTCAGCCTGCACACTCAGCACCATCAGCACACCTCAGCACCTCAGCACACTCGACTCAGCACCCCTCAGCACTCACACACCTCAGCACCACTCAGCCACTCAGCACACTCAGCCACCTCAGCACCACTCAGCCACACATCACACTCAGCCTGCCCCTCAGCACCACTCAGACACACTCAGCACCCTCAGCACACACTCAGACCCCACTAGCACTCAACACAGCACACACTCAGCACACACATCACACCTGCACACACTCAGACACAGCACACTCATGCCACACACTCAGCACTCCCTCAGACACACTCAGACACCTCAGCACGCACTCAGCACACACTCAGCACACACTCACTCAGCACCACACTCAGCACACTACACACTCAGCACACACTCAGCACACTCACTGCAAGTCAGCACACTCAGACACATCTTATTACCCCAGCACACACCCACAGCACAACACTCAGCACACACTCAGCACACACTCAGCCACTCAGCAGCACTCAGCACAGCACTCAGCACACACTCAGCATTCAGCATACTCAGCACACACTCAGCAATCGCACTCAGCAACAGCATCCAGCACATCAGACAACTCAGCACAACTCAGCTACCTCAGCACGCACTCAGACTCACACACTCAGCACACACTCAGCACACTACTCAGCACACTCACACACACTCAAGCATCCCAACTCAGCATCACTCAGCACATCAGCCCATCACACTCATGCACGACACTCAGCACGCACTCAGCACATCACTCAGCACACTCAGCACACACTCAGCACACTCAGCACACACTACAGCACACACTCAGATCAACACACACTCAACCACAGCAATATACATTGTGATCATGAAATAGTGAATTCTTTGATGTTTAAAATATTTCCGTAACCAAAATAAATTATGATTTATATAGTCCACTAATTTTACTAAGCATTTATTCAAATTTCAACTGGACTTATACAAGCACATATACAAATATATATATATATATATATATATATATTTATATGAAATATTCGTGAACACTGTATTATATTATATGATATGATTCTAAGATAACATTATTATGATATAATAGGCCATAATTTGATATTCTACAATGTATTGATAGTTACAAGCGTAATTTAATTTAGCCTAATCCAACTAGATATATTTTATATAAGTTTACAGTAATTTAATAATAAACAAACACAATTAAATATATTTTTTTCGTTATTCAGAATGATTTTTGCAAAATTATTGCATTCATAAATTTTCGCTTGCCTTATTCAGCAAGAAGAGCAAGTTTTACCTATTCGGCACATGTGTGTGTTTACCTGGAGTGGGTTTCGGGGGTGAACGCCCCCGCGGCTCGGTCTGGAATCAGGCCTTAAAGTTTCTGTTGCGGTTCTATGTTTTTGGCAATAAGCCTATTAAAAATATTTGTCTACCTGTACTCGCCTATTTGTGGCTTCGGTTGAGTCTCAGCTCCTACTTGCCACTTACTGGATTTATTCCAGTCTCCTCAGCCGTGTCATACCTATTCTTAAAAACGTATTTGGACCCAGCCTCTACCACTTCTTCGTCCAGGCCTTCCATTTCCTATCATGAGAGTGAAGAAATACTTCCTGACATCCCTACGACCCACCAGTGTCTTTAACCTCCGAATCTTCTCTTGTGTACCCGTTCCCCGCCTCTCATGCAGCTTATCCTTGTCCACCCTGTTAAAATGAGAATATGAAATTTCGGTGGTTGAGAGGGAATCAAAGACCATTCCCAAGATTTTGTTTCAGGTATAAAGGGAAAAGAGAGGCTCACTTAAGTGTAACTCAGGTCAGCTTACTGTTATTGACAAAGAAATGTGTACAATATTCAACTCTTATCTCCTCTGTTTTACACAAGAAAATAAAAAATAAATCCAAGAGATCATTAATTTTTCTGGTCAGGACGAAAATAAATTATGCAGGATCAAAGTCACTAGTGACAGGATCTTCAAACAACTAAATAGATTGAAGCCAAACAAGTCACCAGGCTCTGATGAACTGTTTTTAATGGTTCTAAAGGAACGTAAGATCACCACAGATCACCACAAACAGGTTTTATATTAAGGACCCAATGAAAGTCACTTTGACTATTTTGGGATAAAGGTAACTTACACATGTTACCATGTATGATAATTATACTTATGTGTACCTGTACCTAAATAAACATACCAGATAAATGGAAACTGGTAAATGTGATGCCCATTTATAAAGTGGGATATAGATCCTTAACTTTAAATTATAGACAAATCAACTTAACCTCGATAGAGGGAAACTTGACTGAATCAATAATTACGGAGGCAATTCGTAGTCATCTTGGGAGATATAATTTGATCAACGCATCTCAGCACTGTTTTACAAAGGGGTGTTCTTACCTTACGCATTTACTTACTAGGTAATATATTGAAGGTTGTAGACCAAGATGATATTGAGTACGTAGACTTCAGTTAGACGTTTGACAAAGTTCCACACAGAAGACAGGAAGGAAGTAGCAGCACATGGTACATAAGTAACAGCACATGGTATATACGAAAGTAGCAGCACATGGTATATAAGAAAGTAGCAGCACATGGTACAAAGTAACAGCACATGGTATGTAAGGAAGTAGCAGCACATGGTATATAAGGAAGTAGCAGCAGCATTTGGTATATAAGAAAGTAGCAGCAGCACTTGGTATATAAGAAAGTAGCATCAACACATGGTATATAAGAAAGTAGCAGCAGCATTTGGTATATAAGAAAGTAGCAGCAGCACTTGGTATATAAGAAAGTAGCATCAACACATGGTATATAAGAAAGTAGCAGCAATACATGGTATATAAGAAAGTAGCAGCAACACATGGTATATAAGAAAGTAGCAGCAGAACTTGGTATATAAGAAAGTAGCAGCAGCACTTGGTATATAAGAAAGTAGCAGCAACACATGGTATATAAGAAAGTAGCAGCAGCACATGGTATAAAAGTAGCAGCACACATGGTATATAAAAGTAGCAGCAGAACTTGGTATATAAGAAAGTAGCAGCAGCACTTGGTATATAAGAAAGTAGCAGCAACACATGGTATATAAGAAAGTAGCAGCAGCACATGGTATATAAGAAAGTAGCAGCAACACTTGGTATATAAGAAATTATCTCCAGTGTTAAGTTTTGGTGGACAATCAAGAGTTTACATTAATGGGAAGAAATTAGAATGAGGAAGAGTTACAAGTGGTGTACCACAAGGGTCAGTGTTGGGACCATTGTTGTTCACAATATACACAAAAAACGTAGATGAGGGAATAAATAGCAACATAAGCTTGCCGATTACACTAAAAAAAATAACGTCGTAAATAAAATTACTGGTGACATTAAAATAAGTTTTCGAATAATTTTTCCTGAAGACACTAGAGGGTTATAGGAAGACCTGAGAAGGTTGCAGTTTAGTGTAGACATATATAACTGTCATATATAAGCTAAATAATGTTGTTCATGGTCATACTGAATGTGAAAAAGATCTAAGAGTTCTGGTTAGCAGTAACTTATAACCAAGACGACAGTATGTAAGTGTTCACTTCATTTCAAGAAGTATGAACAATGTAAGTCCTCGGGTTATAGTTCAACTTTATGTATCCTTGGTAAGGTCTCATTTAGATTATGATGCTCAGTTCTGGTCTCCATTTGACAGAATTGACATAAATTCGTTGGAAAATATACAGAGAAGAATGACGAAGTTGGTCCACTGTGTCAGAAATCTTTTCTATGAGGCCTGGTCACAGACCGGGCTGCGGGGGCGTTGACCCCCGAAACCCTCTCCAGGTATACTCCAGGTATAAGATAGAATGAAGGCAGTGAAGTTGCACTCTCTGGAAAGACGTAGAATTAGGGAGTATAGGATTGAAGAGTACAAATGGAGAACAATAATAAATAAAGGGGTTGGGTGTGAATTGGATCAGTCTAGCATGGAGCAATAGGCCTCCTGCAGTACTACACTATTCTGTGTTGTTTTCAGTTCTTAAGTCATCTAAGTATTTTGTATATTGCTATTATGTTGTCGTCAGGTTGTTTATTAATCCTCTCTTCATAGCTCATTCCCCCTTAGCTCTTGGACTAGTTCCCTTGCAAACCACTCTACTTCTTCCAGTTCCTAAGCTTGTTTTATTAGTGAGGGGTTCCATGCTGATGCTGCATGCTCCAGGATAGGCCTAACATATGTCATATATGGGGTTACTCATAGTTTCGCCAAACGAACATTAGCTACAGAAATTACTCAATTCGGGTGTGCCTCTGGCGATATGTTTGTCACTATGCTCACCCCGAGATCTTTCTCCATGACGAGTTTATATTTAGTCTCCTG
Source organism: Cherax destructor (assembly GCA_009830355.1). Lineage (NCBI taxonomy): Eukaryota > Metazoa > Arthropoda > Malacostraca > Decapoda > Parastacidae > Cherax > Cherax destructor. The sequence goes on from WNWK01000717.1 coordinate 276,442, forward strand.
TCTTCTTGCCTTTTCCCAAATTTTTATAATCTTAAATTTGCTGAGGTTGAATTCCAGCAGCCACTTGTCTGAACAATCCTGCAGTTTGTCAAGATCTCTGAAGCATTTTCCTCTCCTCGTCGTTTATTCTCCTCATTAATTTGACATCTACAGCCAGGGATACATCTGACTGTCTCTGTTAGTACGTCGTTCACCTCTACCACGAAACACACAGTACCAGCACTGATCCTTGAGTCACCCCACTTGTTCCACTCTCCCATTCTGATGTTCCTTCTCTCTCAATCACTCTTTTTTTTCTATTTCCCATACTGCACTTGATCCATGATGTGTGTGTGTGTGCGTGTGTGTGTGTGCGTGTGCGTGCGTGTGTGTGTGTGACAGGTACAGATAAGTCAAGTTGCATCACAGATCATCAATACAAGACTGACAGGGAGACTGTCACACCTGTCACACCTGTCACACCTGTCACACCTCACGCGAGTCTTCCCACACACGTGACTTCCCACTCACGTGAGATCCTTCACACTCATACACTCGCGTCCTTCACTCTCCTCAAGGGCTCTTGATCCCAGGAATTAGTACTGCCCTACCCTGTATCAAACAAGATTTCCTTCAATTTTCTACGGGTTTAGCGCTTCCGTTGATGTCCTGCTTTGTATGTTTCTATCTTGTTCACCAGACTTTCTGTTTATCCTGTTTAACAGACTTTCTGTTTATCCTGTTTAACAGACTTTCTGTTTATCCTGTTTAACAGACTTTCTGTTTATCCTGTTTAACAGACTTTCTGTTTATCCTGTTTAACAGACTTTCTGTTTATCCTTGTTCACCAGACTTTCTGTTTATCCTGTTTAACAGACTTTCTGTTTATCCTGTTTAACAGACTTTCTGTTTATCCTGTTTAACAGACTTTCTGTTTATCTTGTTCACCAGACTTTCTGTTTATCCTGTTTAACAGACTTTGTTTATCCTGTTTAACAGACTTTGTTTATCCTGTTTAACAGACTTTCTGTTTATCCTGTTTAACAGACTTTCTGTTTATCCTGTTTAACAGACTTTCTGTTTATCCTGTTTAACAGACTTTCTGTTTATCCTGTTAACAGGCTTTCTGTTCATCCTGTTAACAGACTTTCTGTTTATCCTGTTTAACAGACTTTCTGTTTATCCTGTTTAACAGACTTTGTTTATCCTGTTTAACAGACTTTCTGTTTATCCTGTTTAACAGGCTTTCTGTTCATCCTGTTTAACAGACTTTCTATTCATCCTGTTTAACAGACTTTGTTTATCCTGTTTAACAGACTTTCTGTTTATCCTGTTTAACAGGCTTTCTGTTCATCCTGTTTAACAGACTTTCTGTTTATCCTGTTTAACAGACTTTCTGTTCATCCTGTTTAACAGACTTTCTGTTCATCCTGTTTAACAGACTTTCTGTTCATCCTGTTTAACACTTTCTGTTCATCCTGTTTAACAGACTTTCTGTTTATGCTCTTCACCAGACTCTGTTCTCCTATACTTCTGTTCTTTTACTCAGTTATCTTCGTGTTTTTTGTCTGATCTGTGTTCATGTTCTGTCTGTTCTTCTGAACTGTTACGCCATGTAGTTCCTGACAAGAACAATACATGAATAACAACGTCACTACTTGTTATTAGTATTGTAACAAGGTCACTGCTTGTTCCTGGCTTAACAAGGTCACTGTATGTTAGTAACATTGGAACAAGGTCACTATGTTACTAACATTGTAACAAGGTTACTATGTTACTAACATAGTAACAGGGTCACTATGTTAGTAACATTGTAACAAGGTCACTATGTTACTAACATTGTAACAGGGCCACTATGTTACTAACATTGTAACAAGGTTACTATGTTACTAACATTGTAACAAGGTCACTATGTTACTAACTTTGTAACAGGGTCACTATGTTAGTAACATTGTAACAAGGTCACTATGTTAGTAACATTGTAACAAGGTCACTATGTTACTAACATTGTAACAAGCTCACTATGTTACTAACATTGTAACAGGTCACTATGTTACTAACATAGTAACAGGGTCACTATGTTAGTAAATTTAAAAGGTCATATGTTATAACATTGAAAAGGTCACTATGTTACTAACATTGTAAAAGGTCACTATGTTACTAACATGTAACAGGGTCACTATGTTAGTAACATTGTAACAAGGTCACTATGTTACTAACATTGTAAAAGGTCACTATGTTACTAACATGTAACATGGTCACTATGTTAGTAAATTGTAACAAGTACTATGTTACTAACATTGTAACAAGGTCACTATGTTACTAACATTGTAGCAAGTCACTATGTTACTAACATAGTAACAGTACTATGTTAGTAACATTGTAACAAGGTCATATGTTACTAACATTGTAACAAGGTCACTATGTTAGTAACATTGTAAAAGGTCACTATGTTAGTAACATTGTAACAAGGTCATATGTTACTAACATTGTAACAAGTCACTATGTTAGTAACATTGTAAAAGTCACTATGTTACTAACATTGTAGCAAGTCACTATGTTACTAACATGAACAGGTACTATGTTGTAACATTGTAACAAGGTCACTATGTTAATAATAGTAACAGGTCACTATGTTAGTAACATTGTAAAAGTCACTATGTTACTAACATTGTAAAGGTCACTATGTTACTAACATAGTAACAGGTCACTATGTTAGTAACATTGTAACAAGGTCACTATGTTACTAACATAGTAACAGGTCACTATGTTACTAACATTGTAACAAGGTCACTATGTTAGTAACATTGTAAAGGTCACTATGTTAGTACATTGTAACAAGGTCACTATGTTAGTAACATTGTAACAAGGTCACTATGTTAGTAACATTGTAACAAGGTCACTATGTTAGTAACATTGTAACAAGTCAATATTTACTAACTTGTAAAAGGTCACTATGTTAGTAACATTGTAACAAGGTCACTATGTTACTAACATTGTAACAAGGTCACTATGTTACTAACATTGTAACAAGGTCACTATGTTACTAACATTGTAACAGGTCACTATGTTACTAACATTGTAACAAGGTCACTATGTTACTAACATTGTAACAAGGTCACTATGTTAGTAACATTGTAACAAGTCACTATGTTACTAACATTGTAACAAGGTACTATGTTAGTAACATTGTAACAAGGTCACTATGTTACTAACATTGTAACAAGGTCACTATGTTACTAACATTGTAACAAGGTCACTATGTTAGTAACATTGTAACAGTCATATGTTAAACATTGAACAGTAAGTTAGTAACATTTAAAAGTCATATTTATAACATGTAACAGGTCACTATGTAGAACATTTAAAAGGTCACTATGTTACAACATTGAACAGGCCATGTTATAACATGTAACAGTCACTATGTTACTAACATTGTAACAGGTCACATGTTACTAACATTGTAACGGGTCATGTTACTAACGTAAGGTCATATGTTACACATTGTAAGGTCACTATGTTACTAACATTGTAACAGTCATATGTTACTAACATTGTAACAGGGTCACTATGTTACACATTGTAACAGTCATGTTTAACATTAAAGGTAACATGTTATAACATTGAACAGGTCACTATGTACTAATTAAAGTCACTATTTACTAACATTATCACTATGTACTAACATTGAAAATACTATGTACTAAATTGTAACAGGTCACTATTTATAACATTGTAACAGTCACTATTTACTACATTTAACGGGTCACTATGTTACTAAATTGAAAGGTCACTATTTACAACATAACGAGGGCACTATGTTATAACATTGTAACAGGGTCATCAACATTGAACAGGGTCATATGTTACTAACATTGTAACAGGTCACTATGTTACTAACTTTGTAACAGGGTCACTATGTTATAACATTGTAACAGGGTCACTATGTTACTAACATTGTAACAAGGTACTATGTTACTAACATTGTAACAAGGTCACTATGTTACTAACATGTAACAAGGTCACTATGTTATAACATTGTAACAAGGTCCTATGTTACTAACATTGTAACAGGGTCACTATGTTACTAACATTGTAACAGGTACTATGTTACTAACATTGTAACAGGTCACTATGTTACTAACTTGTAACAGGTCACTATGTTATAACATTGTAACAGGTCACTATGTTATAACATTGTAACAAGGTCACTATGTTACTAACATTGTAACAGTCACTATGTTACTAACATTGTAACAAGGTCACTATGTTACTAACATTGTAACAGGGTCACTATGTTATAACATTGTAACAAGGTCACTATGTTACTAACATTGTAACAGGTACTATGTTACTAACATTGTAACAAGGTCACTATGTTACTAACATGTAACAGGGTCACTATGTTATAACATTGTAACAAGGTCACTATGTTCTAACATTGTAACAGGTCACTATGTTACTAACATGTAACAGGTCACTATGTTACTAACATTGTAACAGGTCACTATGTTACTAACATTGTAACAAGGTCACTATGTTACTAACATTGTAACAGGGTCACTATGTTACTAACATTGTAACAGGTCACTATGTTATAACATTGTAAAAGGTCACTATGTTACTAACATTGTAACAAGGTCACTATGTTATAACATTGTAACAGGTCACTATGTTATAACATTGTAACAAGGTCACTATGTTACTAACATTGAACAGGTCACTATGTTATAACATTGTAACAAGGTCACTATGTTACTAACATTGTACAAGGTCACTATGTTACTAACATTAACAGGGTCACTATGTTATAACATTGTAACAGGTCACTATGTTATAACATTGTAACAGGGTCACTATGTTACTAACATTGTAACAGGTCACTATGTTACTAACATTGTAGCAAGGTCACTATGTTACTAACATAGTAACAGGGTCACTATGTTAGTAACATTGTAACAAGGTCACTATGTTACTAACATTGTAACAGGGTCACTATGTTACTAACATTGTAACAAGGTCACTATGTTACTAACATTGTAACAAGGTCACTATGTTACTAACATTGTAACAGGGTCACTATGTTAGTAACATTGTAACAAGGTCACTATGTTAGTAACATTGTAACAAGGTCACTATGTTACTAACATTGTAACAAGGTCACTATGTTACTAACATTGTAACAAGGTCACTATGTTACTAACATTGTAACAAGGTCACTATGTTACTAACATTGTAACAAGGTCACTATGTTACTAACATTGTAACAAGGTCACTATGTTACTAACATTGTAACAGGGTCACTATGTTACTAACATTGTAACAAGGTCACTATGTTACTAACATTGTAACAAGGTCACTATGTTAGTAACATTGTAACAAGGTCACTATGTTACTAACATTGTAACAAGGTCACTATGTTAGTAACATTGTAACAAGGTCACTATGTTACTAACATTGTAACAAGGTCACTATGTTACTAACATTGTAACAAGGTCACTATGTTACTAACATTGTAACAAGGTCACTATGTTACTAACATTGTAACAGGGTCACTATGTTACTAACATTGTAACAGGGTCACTATGTTACTAACATTGTAACAAGGTCACTATGTTACTAACATTGTAACAAGGTCACTATGTTACTAACATTGTAACAAGGTCACTATGTTACTAACATTGTAACAAGGTCACTATGTTACTAACATTGTAACATGGTCACTATGTTACTAACATTGTAACATGGTCACTATGTTACTAACATTGTAACAAGGTCACTATGTTACTAACATTGTAACAAGGTCACTATGTTACTAACATTGTAACAAGGTCACTATGTTACTAACATTGTAACAAGGTCACTATGTTACTAACATTGTAACATGGGATAATTATATAAAGACAACTTTTCGCTCATCATGGGCTTTATCCAGTGTTTTATCCATCAGGGACTTTATCCAGTGTTTTATCCATCAGGGACTTTATCCAGTGTTTTATCCATCAGGGACTTTATCCAGTGTTTTATCCATCAGGGACTTTATCCAGTGTTTTATCCATCAGGGACTTTATCCAGTGTTTTATCCATCAGGGATTTTATCCAGTGTTTTATCCATCAGGGATTTTATCCAGTGTTTTATCCATCAAGGATTTTATCCAGTGTTTTATCCAGCTGGGACTTTATCCAGTGTTTTATCTATCAGGGAATTTATCCAGTGTTTTATCCAGCAGGGACTTTATCCAGTGTTTTATCCATCAGGGATTTTATCCAGTGTTTTATCCAGCTGGGACTTTATCCAGTGTTTTATCTATCAGGGACTTTATCCAGTGTTTTATCCAGCAGAGACTTTATCCAATGTTTTATCCAGCAGGGACTTTATCCAGTGTTTTATCCATCAAGGACTTTATCCAGTGTTTTATCCAGCAGGGACTTTATCCAGTGTTTTATCCATCAGGGACTTTATCCAGTGTTTTATCCATCAGGGACTTTATCCAGTGTTTTATCCATCAAGAACTTTATCCAGTGTTTTATCCATCAGGGACTTTATCCAGTGTTTTATCCATCAAGGACTTTATCCAGTGTTTTATCCATCAGGGACTTTATCCAGTGTTTTATCCATCAGGGACTTTATCCAGTGTTTTATCCATCAGGGACTTTATCCAGTGTTTTATCCATCAGGGACTTTATCCAATGTTTTATCCATCAGGACTTTATGTTTATCCATCAGGGACTTTATCCAGTGTTTTATCCAGCAGAGACTTTATCCAGTGTTTTATCCATCAGGGACTTTATCCAGTGTTTTATCCATCAGGGACTTTATCCAGTGTTTTATCCATCAGGGACTTTATCCAGTGTTTTATCCATCAGGGACTTTATCCAGTGTTTTATCCATCAGGGACTTTATCCAGTGTTTTGCATCAGTCTCCTACAACAAACATTTCCTCAACACATCACAATACAAATTTAAAGACATATTAGAAGACTGAAGAAGTGTACACACGAGATAAGGGGATCAGTCCCTCAGTTCTGGAGTTGAAGAACATCGATTATGTTATTCACCAGTGGTATGATGGTGGTGATGGTGGTGATGATGGTGGTGATGGTGATGGTGGTGATGATGGTGATGGTGGTGGTGGTGGTGGTGGTGATGATGGTGATGGTGGTGGTGATGGTGATGGTGGCGGTGGTGATGGCGGTGGTGATGATAGTGATGGTGATAATGATGGTGATGATAATGAAGGTGATTATAATGATGGCAGTGGTGGTGATAATGATGGCAGTGGTGATGATGGTGATAATGATAGTGATAATGATGGCAGTGGTGATGATGGTGATAATGATAGTGATAATGATGGCAGTGGTGATAATGGTGATGATAATGAAATAAGACACAGGAGAGAGTAATAAATCTCAACAAGTGGATAATAAATAAGAGGGTTTGTACTTGGTGGTAAGTCTCTCTGCTTGAAGCATCATTTGCATAATTCAATGATCAACTTTCACTCCTCCCTCTCTTCCGCCTCCTCCTCCTTTCTCTTATCTCCTCTTCTTTCTTCCAAACTTTACTTTCTCCTGCTCTACTTTCTCTCGAACTTTCTTCTTTTTGCACTTTCTCCTTAACTATTTTTTCCACTTTCTCCTGAACTTTACTTTCTCCCCTACTTTCTATTTTTTTTTTCTATATCCATTCTTCCTATTGGCTTTGTTTCATCCTTTTCTATTGGCTAGTACTTTCCGGTCGCCTTCATTCCTTTCTCCTGTCTTTCTGTTTCTCTACTTTCTCCTTCCTTTCCCCTCCTCCCCAATATTTATCCTTTCTCTTTAGTTCTTGATTTATTTCTTACTCTCATTCCAGTTATCGTCTCTTTTCCTTCACTCTTCTTAGCACTCTTCATGTATTATGTTATACTTTCTATTCCATATTCTGTCTTCTTTTCCTTGACCATCTCTTCCTTATCTGCCTCCAGTTAAAGTCTGTGCTCACCAAGTTGTGTTTGTGGGGCTTGAGTCACGGTTCCTGTGTGCTCTTGTATTTTTGACACCTATATTGTTGTCTGATGTAGGTAGTAGGTTGGTAGACAGCAACCATCCAGGGAGGTACTGCCCTCCTGTGGTAGTAGGTTGGTAGACAGCAACCATCCAGGGAGGTACTGCCCTCCTGTGGTAGTAAGCTGGTAGACAGTAACCATCCAGGGAGGTACTGCCCTCCTGTGGTAGTAGGTTGGTAGACAGCAACCATCCAGGGAGGTACTGCCCTCCTGTGGTAGTAAGCTGGTAGACAGTAACCATCCAGGCAGGTACTGCCCTCCTGTGGTAGTACGTTGGTTGACAGTAACCATCCAGGGAGGTACTGCCCTCCTGTGGTAGTAAGCTGGTAGACAGTAACCATCCAGGCAGGTACTGCCCTCCTGTCGTAGTAAGTTGGTTGACAGTAACCATCCAGGGAGGTACTGCCCTCCTGTGGTAGTAAGCTGGTAGACAGTAACCATCCAGGGAGGTACTGCCCTCCTGTGGTAGTAAGTTGGTAGACAGTAACCATCCAGGGAGGTACTGCCCTCCTGCGGTAGTAAGTTGGTAGACAGCAACCATCCAGGTAGGTACTGCCCTCCTGTGGTAGTAAGTTGGTAGACAGCAACCATCCAGGTAGGTACTGCCCTCCTGTGGTAGTAAGTTGGTAGACAGCAACCATCCAGGGAGGTACTGCCCTCCTGTGGTAGTAAGCTGGTAGACAGCAACCATCCAGGGAGGTACTGCCCTCCTGTGGTAGTAAGCTGGTAGACAGTAACCATCCAGGGAGGTACTGCCCTCCTGTGGTAGTAAGTTGGTTGACAGTAACCATCCAGGGAGGTACTGCCCTCCTGTGGTAGTAAGCTGGTAGACAGTAACCATCCAGGGAGGTACTGCCCTCCTGTGGTAGTAAGTTGGTAGACAGTAACCATCCAGGGAGGTACTGCCCTCCTGTGGTAGTAAGCTGGTAGACAGTAACCATAAAGGGAGGTACTGCCCTCCTGTGGTAGTAAATTGGTAGACAGTAACCATCCAGTGAGGTACTGCCCTCCTGCGGTAGTAAGTTGGTAGACAGCAACCATCCAGGTAGGTACTGCCCTCCTGTGGTAGTAAGTTGGTAGACAGTAACCATTCAGGGAGGTACTGCCCTCCTGTGGTAGTAAGTTGGTAGACAGCAACCATCCAGGGAGGTACTGCCTTCCTGTGGTAGTAAGTTGGTAGACAGCAGCCATCCAGGGAGGTACTGCCTTCCTGTGGTAGTAAGTTGGTAGACAACAGCCATCCAGGGTGGCACTGCCCTCCTGTGGTAGTAAGTTGGTAGACAGCAACCATCCAGGGAGGTACTGCCTTCCTGTGGTAGTAAGTTGGTAGACAGCAACCATCCAGGGAGGTACTGCCCTCCTGTGGTAGTAAGTTGGTAGACAGCCATTCAGGGTGGCACTGCCCTCCTGTGGTAGTAAGTTGGTAGACAGCAACCATCCAGGGAGGTACTGCCCTCCTGTGGTAGTAAGTTGGTAGACAGCCATTCAGGGAGGTACTGCCCTCCTGTGGTAGTAAGTTGGTAGACAGCCATCCAGGGTGGCACTGCCCTCCTGTGGTAGTAAGTTGGTAGACAGCCATCCAGGGAGGTACTGCCCTCCTGTGGTAGTAAGTTGGTAGACAGCCATCCAGGGAGGTACTGCCCTCCTGTGGTAGTAAGTTGGTAGACAGCAACCATCCAGGGAGGTACTGCCCTCCTGTGGTAGTAAGTTGGTAGACAGCAACCATCCAGGAAGGTACTGCCCTCCTGTGGTAGTAAGTTGGTAGACAGCCATCCAGGTGGCACTGCCCTCCTGTGGTAGTAAGTTGGTAGACAGCCATCCAGGGAGGTACTGCCCTCCTGTGGTAGTAAGTTGGTAGACAGCCATCCAGGGAGGTACTGCCCTCCTGTGGTAGTAAGTTGGTAGACAGCAACCATCCAGGGAGGTACTGCCCTCCTGTGGTAGTAAGTTGGTAGACAGCAACCATCCAGGGAGGTAATGCCCTCCTGTGGTAGTAAGTTGGTAGACAGCAACCATCCAGGGAGGCACTGCCCTCCTGTGGTAGTAAGTTGGTAGACAGCCATCCAGGGAGGTACTGCCCTCCTGTGGTAGTAAGTTGGTAGACAGCAACCATCCAGGGAGGTACTGCCCTCCTGTGGTAGTAAGTTGGTAGACAGCCATCCAGGGAGGTACTGCCCTCCTGTGGTAGTAAGTTGGTAGACAGCAACCATCCAGGGAGTTACTGCCCTCCTGTGGTAGTAAGTTGGTAGACAGCAACCATCCAGGGAGGTACTGCCCTCCTGTGGTAGTAAGTTGGTAGACAGCCATCCAGGGAGGTACTGCCCTCCTGTGGTAGTAAGTTGGTAGACAGCAACCATCCAGGGAGGTACTGCCCTCCTGTGGTAGTAAGTTGGTAGACAGCAACCATCCAGGGAGGTACTGCCCTCCTGTGGTAGTAAGTTGGTAGACAGCAACCATCCAGGGAGGTACTGCCCTCCTGTGGTAGTAAGCTGGTAGACAGCCATCCAGGGTGGCACTGCCCTCCTGTTGTAGTAAGTTGGTAGACAGCAACCATCCAGGGAGGTACTTCCCTCCTGTGGTAGTAAGTTGGTAGACAGCAACCATCCAGGGAGGTACTGCCCTCCTGTGGTAGTAAGTTGGTAGACAGCAGCCATCCAGGGAGGTACTGCCTTCCTGTGGTAGTAAGTTGGTAGACAACAGCCATCCAGGGTGGCACTGCCCTCCTGTGGTAGTAAGTTGGTAGACAGCCATCCAGGTGGCACTGCCCTCCTGTGGTAGTAAGTTGGTAGACAGCCATCCAGGGAGGTACTGCCCTCCTGTGGTAGTAAGTTGGTAGACAGCCATTCAGGGAGGTACTGCCCTCCTGTGGTAGTAAGTTGGTAGACAGCAACCATCCAGGGAGGTACTGCCCTCCTGTGGTAGTAAGTTGGTAGACAGCAACCATCCAGGGAGGTACTGCCCTCCTGTGGTAGTAAGTTGGTAGACAGCAACCATCCAGGGAGGCACTGCCCTCCTGTGGTAGTAAGTTGGTAGACAGCCATCCAGGGAGGTACTGCCCTCCTGTGGTAGTAAGTTGGTAGACAGCAACCATCCAGGGAGGTACTGCCCTCCTGTGGTAGTAAGTTGGTAGACAGCCATCCAGGGAGGTACTGCCCTCCTGTGGTAGTAAGTTGGTAGACAGCAACCATCCAGGGAGTTACTGCCCTCCTGTGGTAGTAAGTTGGTAGACAGCAACCATCCAGGGAGGTACTGCCCTCCTGTGGTAGTAAGCTGGTAGACAGCCATCCAGGGTGGCACTGCCCTCCTGTGGTAGTAAGTTGGTAGACAGCAACCATCCAGGGAGGTACTGCCCTCCTGTGGTAGTAAGCTGGTAGACAGCAACCATCCAGGGAGGTACTGCCCTCCTGTGGTAGTAAGTTGGTAGACAGCAACCATCCAGGGAGGTACTGCCCTCCTGTGGTAGTAAGTTGGTAGACAGCCATCCAGGGTGGCACTGCCCTCCTGTGGTAGTAAGTTGGTAGACAGCAACCATCCAGGGAGGCACTGCCTTCCTGTGGTAGTAAGTTGGTAGACAACAGCCATCTAGGGTGGTACTGCCCTCCTGTGGTAGTAAGTTGGTAGACAGCAACCATCCAGGGAGGCACTGCCTTCCTGTGGTAGTAAGTTGGTAGACAACAGCCATCTAGGGTGGTACTGCCCTCCTGTGGTAGTAAGTTGGTAGACAACAATTATTCCTAGTGCACAAATTGTGTGCACTATTACACAATTATCACACTTACAGAATGCTTCTGCAAAGTCTATTTACACTACATCTTCCAGTGTATTCAAGACCATGTGATAGGGGTCTGGTAGTTGTGAGAGGCAGGAGCGACCTGCTCTATACCCGTGCTGTCCTGGGCTGTGCAGTTGCTGTGAATGCTTGTGGTTAGCGATCTTGCTTCTTAGAACCCTTTCAGAGATTTTAATAATGTAAAACGTCGGTGCTATCGATCTATAGTTCTTTGCTAGTGCTTTGATATCATTTTGGTGCACTAGTTTCTAATTATCCAGTACACCATCATGAAATTTCTTCAACACTTTTTTTGTGGGTAATCAGGTTCTTATTGAACCTGATTACCTGCCAATTTTCTTGATATATATATATATATATATATATATATATATATATATATATATATATATATATATATATAATGTCGTGCCGATTAGGTAAAACTGGTCAATTAGCAAGAACTCATTTAAAATTAAGTCCTTTCTAAAATTTTCTCTTATACGTTTAAAGATATATTTTTTTCGTTTATGTTAATGTAAAAATTTATAATTTTGTACCAAGAGAAACTTTGAAAACCTACCTAACCTTATTACAACAAGCGCAATTTAATTTAGCCTAACCCAACTAAATATATTTTAGATACGTTAACATTAATTTAATAATAAACAAGCACAATGAAATATATTTTTTTTGTTACGTTCAGAATGATTTTTGCGAAATTATTGCATACACAAATTTTCGCTTGTCTTATACGGCAAGAAGAGCATTGCTATTTAAGCCAAAATCGCAAGTTTTACCTAATCGGCACGATATATATATATATATATATATATATATATATATATATATATATATATATATATATATATATATTTTATCTAAGAGTTATGTGCCTTGATTATACGTTTAGTGCCACATTTAATCTTTTCACGACTCAGGTTCGCATCAATGTTACTCAATATATCTTCCCAGTAAGTTTCACTATGGACATGATATACTTGATCCCAGTTGATATTCTCTTTGTAAAAGTTAACTGCGTCGAGAACACCCTCATGACTATTTGCGTGTCGCTGCTCTGGACCCGTGTGCCTGCAAGGTCGCCTCAGCTTCGATTACAGTGTGATCCGAATTTATTCCCTTCGACACCGTTATATTTCGTACTAGATCATGTTTATTCGGGAATGTAAGATGAAGGGTATTTTCTGTTCTGGTCGACTCCACTATTTGCTGCTTTAAGCTGCGATGCTGTTCAACTGAGCGACCTCCTGGGATGAGTCCAGTCTAAATGTCTGAAATGGAAATCAGAAAGCAACAGAACAGTTGGGACTGAAAGGTCTCCCAGACAGTGTACAGTTTTGGGTGGCTGTATCTGGTGACTGACAGCCACGGTGACCAGGATTTGCTTCCCAGTCTTTACTGCCTAAACTTAAGTGCATCATCTGTGCTGTTTAATAATTCTGAGCAAATGAGAGATGCTTGTGGTTGTATTGAGAGATACTCGTAGTTGTATTGAGAGCTACTTGGGGTTGTATTGAGAGATATTTATGGTTGTATTGAGAGATATTTGTATTTGTATAAAGGGATACTAATATTTGTATTGAGGGATGCTAGTGTTTGCATTGAGGGATATTATTGTTTGTATTGAGGGATACTAGTGTAGGGAGACTTTCAATAATATTATTTAATTATTATTATTATTATTATTATTATTATTATTACAGTATTATCACAAATGCAGGTGTTGTACTGCTATCTTCCTTAGCACTGCTCACTGCTTCTCTACTAACACTGCGTTACTATTTAATTCACTACTTTAATAACACTGCATTATAGGTCAATCCATTTCTTTAATAACTATGCGTTACTAGTCGGTCCACTAGTAACGCCACGTTACTAGTCAATCCACTAACTACTTCAGTAACACCACGTTACTAGCCAATCCACTGTAACATCATTTCTTCGTCTTCCTTCTAATATTACTCTCTAAATCAACTTGATTTTCTCACTTTACAAAGCTCACCCCATCCCCTCCAGTCTGACGATGGTAATAGCTACCAATTTGGCTGGACGCCCACCACCGACCCCTATCTCTCTACCCCTCAGTATTAATAACACGGATGTATATATAGGTAAGTATTTGTATAAACATATACCGTGGGCCCCTATACGTCCTCTTACTGCGTAGTCAACTAATATCATGTGGTTTTCGCTCACCACGAGGCAGGGACAAAACTACATGGGTTCGAATCCTCGGCTAGTCGCAGTGTTATTGATTCAATACCACTCGTTTGTGGTCACAATAATATATATATATATATATATATATATATATATATATATATATATATATATATATATATATATATAGTAAACAACTTCAATTCTGTGGCAGAAGAGCAAGAGGGTTGGCAGAACTCTGGTTCCTCACGCAGTGTTTTGATGATGATCAGCAGCCAGGTTTCGATTATATAGGGAGCTTCTGGAGCTCATCCATCCACCTCGTCCAGGTGGATGGACGAGGCGATTTGTTCCCCTCAGTTGTCATGCTACGATTTCAGTTCAGATTAAAGCACAACGAATAACAGTCATCTTGAAATGCGAACCTTTTCATCTGCCTGACTTTCTTCACTGGTACTTCCGATTCCACTGTCTGACCTGGCTCTGCACTGTCAACCAGAGTGGCACTGTCAACCAGAGTGTCTCCAAAACAACAGTCAAGGCCATGTGTCTTCACATGTGCTGTCTGTATGATGCACTCGTCAGCTTCACCACTGTCTATCGCCTCCAAGCTGCCATCGAGGAAGAAATGGTCCAGGGGTTAAAGGATACACCAGATTCCAGGCCAAATCTTCCTGCCATTAACGTACAGGAAATAACTGCAACTTCTCCCCTCCCATTATTCGTCATGAAGACCGAGACACATCTCCACTGGTTGGCTGAAGACTGACCCTGCGTGCTATCATCAGTGTAATTGATGTTAAAACTTACCAAGATTAGGGGACTGATTATCTCAGTCTTCTTCATGGCTGATAGACTGATCACGTCACATCAGCCATTCTACTGTTTGTGTTGACTCCAGTATATATAGAATACATAATGACAGCACTTTGTAGCACAAGTGTCTTACCCAGAGCTCATCCTGCTTCTCTTAGGCAACATTTGTTTAGCAGTAATCTCTAGACTCGACAAATTGTTAGTCTCAGCATTATCATTGTAGTACGTAATTTTACTCTGAACTGTTACTATTGGTAGTACCGGAGTGTTACTATTGGTATTAGTGTAGTGTTACCATTGGTATTAGTGGGTTGTTACCCACCTATTATAACTACCTTCCTATCTGTCCACTTACCAACACTATCATCACCAATATTACCATCATCAATAGAGCCACCACCACTACTACAGCTACCACCACCACCACCACCACCAACACTACCACTACCACCACTACCACCACCTACCCTTAACAACCTCATACAAAACTTCACAAAGTCTCTGACCAACACTTGAACATAATTTATTTTCAATTCAGTTAAATAATCATGCCTGAAAAATCACCCGAAGGGTGGATACACAGCAAGCAACTTCAGTCCACTGCAAGTAGATTACAATAAAAGTAGATTGCAATACAAGTAGATTGCAATACCAGGATCGATCCACCGTTACCTTGGACTCAGAGGTAAAGATTTGCTGAGAGCCGCACTCCAGTTAATGTGTCTTGGTAACACGCAATGCTTCTCCGCTTTTTCTTCCTCCTCCTCCTCCTCTCCCTCCTCCTCTTCCTCCTCCTCTCCCTCCTCTTCTTCCTCTTCGTGTGATGCTCCTACAGCTTGAGTGTCCTACATAGAGATTTCTGTAGCTGGTGAGAGTTTCTAACAAGATTAGCCTCATTGTCTACTTTTCTCACTCTTGGTATGCAAATGAACTACACAAAGGCACCTACAAAAACAATCTATCAGTAAAGTCTATCAAGAAACAGGTCTGTCAGTCAACAAGTGCATCAGGAAGTAGGTCAGTCAGTCAAGTGTATCAGGAAAGAGGTGTATCGTGAGGAGTATGAGTGACTATACTCAGTTGATGGTCAAGAGTCAGTGTCGGCACTACTGTAGTCAGAGAAACTTGTGAGTCACAAGCATGTAGCAGTAATACGTGTAGGATGGACACATGTAGGCTGAGTACATGCAGGCAGGATACATGTAGGCGGGATACATGAAAGATGGATACATGTTGGCTGGATACATGTTGGCTGGATACATGTAGGACGGATACATGAAGGATAGATACATGAAGGATGGATACATGAAGGATGGATACATGTAGGATGGATACATATAGGACTGATTCATGAAGGATGGATACATGTAGGATGGATACATGTAGGATGGATACATGAAGGATGGATACATGTAGGATGGATACATATAGGACGGATACATGTAGGACGGATACATGAAGGATGGATACATGTAGGCGGGATACATGAAAGATGGATACATGTTGGCTGGATACATGAAGGATGGATACATGTAGGACGGATACATGAAGGATGGATACATGAAGGATGGATACATATAGGACGGATACATATAGGACGGATACATATAGGACGGATACATGAAGGATGGATACATGTAGGACGGATACATGAAGGATAGATACATGAAGGATGTATACATGTAGGACGGATACATATAGGACGGATACATGAAGGATGGATACATGAAGGATGGATACATGTAGGATGGATACATGAAGGATGGATACATATAGGACGGATACGTGAAGGGTGGATACATGAAGGATGGATACATGAAGGATGTATACATGTAGGACGGATACATGAAGGATGGATACATGAAGGATGGATACATGAAGGATGGATACATGAAGGATGGATACATGTAGGACGGATACATGAAGGATGTATACATGTAGGACGGATACATGAAGGATGTATACATGAAGGATGTATACATGTAGGACGGATACATGAAGGATGGATACATGAAGGATGGATACATGTAGGATGGATACATGAAGGATGTATACATGTAGGACGGATACATGAAGGGTGGATACATGAAGGATGGATACATGAAGGATGTATACATGTAGGACGGATACATGAAGGATGGATACATGAAGGATGGATACATGAAGGATGGATACATGAAGGATGGATACATGAAGGATGGATACATGTAGGACGGATACATGAAGGATGTATACATGTAGGACGGATACATGAAGGATGGATACATGAAGGATGGATACATGAAGGATGGATACATGAAGGATGGATACATGAAGGATGGATACATGTAGGACGGATACATGAAGGATGTATACATGTAGGACGGATACATGAAGGATGTATACATGAAGGATGTATACATGTAGGACGGATACATGAAGGATGGATACATGAAGGATGGATACATGTAGGACGGATACATGAAGGATGGATTCATGAAGGATAGATACAGAAAGAGAAAAAGTTAAGGACACAATAGAGAGGAAGTGGACTGGCGACGCTGTGTCTGCACACTGGTCTAATAGTTTACCTGGGGTCACTGTTTACCTGGGGTCACTGTTTACCTGGGGTCACTGTTTACCTGGGGCCACTGTTTACCTGGTGTCACTGTTTACCTGGGGCCACTGTTTACCTGAGGTCACTGTCTACCTGGGGCCACTGTTTACCTGGGGTCACTGCTTACCTGGGTCACTGTTTACCTGGGGTCACTGTTTACCTGAGGTCACTATCTACGTGGAGTCACTGTCTACCTGGGTCTGTCTATCTGGAGTCACTGTCTACCTGGGGTATCTGTCTTAATGGGGTCTATGTCTACCCTGAGTCACTACCTCCAAACCTCCTCCCTTGTACTACCTCCAATCCTCCTCCCTTGTACTACCTCCAATCCTCCTCCCTTGTACTACCTCCAATCCTCCTCCCTTGTACTACCTCCAATCCTCCTCCCTTGTACTACCTCCAATCTTCCTCCCTTGTACTACATCCAATTCTCCTCCCTTGTACTACCTCCAATCCTCCCTTGTACTACCTCCAATCCTCCTCCCTTGTACTACATCCAATCCTCCTCCTCTGTACTACCTCCAATCCTCCTCCCTTGTACTACCTCCAATCCTCCTCCCTTGTACTACATCCAATTCTCCTCCCTTGTACTACATACAATCCTCCTCCCTTGTACTACATCCAATCCTCCTCCCTTGTACTACATCCAATCCTCCTCCCTTGTACTACATCCAATCCTCCTCCCTTGTACTACATCCAATCCTCCTCCCTTGTACTACCTCCAATCCTCCTCCCTTGTACTACCTCCAATCCTCCTCCCTTGTACTACCTCCAATCCTCCTCCTTGTACTACATCCAATCCTCCTCCCTTGTACTACATCCAATCCTCCTCCCTTGTACTACATCAATCCTCCTCCCTTGTACTACATCCAATCATCCTCCCTTGTAGTACATCCAATCCTCCTCCCTTGTACTACATCCAATCCTCCTCCTTGTACTACCTCCAATCTTCCTCCCTTTGTACTACATCCAATCCTCCTCCCTTGTACTACATCCAATCCTCCTCCTTGTACTACATCCAATCCTCCTCTGTACTACATCCAATCCTCCTCCCTTTGTACTACCATCCAATCCTCCTCCCTTGTACTACTCCAATCCTCCTCCCTTGTACTACATCCAATCCTCCTCCCTTGTACTACACTCCAATCCTCCTCCCTTGTACTACCTCCAATCCTCCTCCCTTGTACTACCTCCAATCCTCCTCCCTTGTACTACCTCCAATCCTCCTTCCTTGTACTACATCCAATCCTCCTCCCTTGTACTACATCCAATCCTCCTCCCTTGTACTACATCCAATCCTCCTCCTTGTACTACATCCAATCCTCCTCCTTGTACTACATCCAATCCTCCTCCTTGTACTACATCCAATCCTCCTCCTTGTACTACATCCAATCCTCCTCCCTTGTACTACATCCAATCCTCCTCCCTTGTACTACATCCAATCCTCCTCCTTGTACTACATCCAATCCTCCTCCTTGTACTACATCCAATCCTCCTCCCTTGTACTACATCCAATCCTCCTCCCTTGTACTACATCCAATCCTCCTCCCTTGTACTACATCCAATCCTCCTCCCTTGTACTACATCCAATCCTCCTCCCTTGTACTACATCCAATCCTCCTCCCTTGTACTACATCCAATCCTCCTCCTTGTACTACTCCAATCCTCCTCCCTTGTACTACATCCAATCCTCCTCCCTTGTACTACATCCAATCCTCCTCCTTGTACTACATCCAATCCTCCTCCTTGTACTACATCCAATCCTCCTCCTGTCTACATCCAATCCTCCTCCTTGTACTACCTCGCAATCCTCCTCTTGTACTCATCAATCTCCTCCTTGTACTACTCCAATCCTCCTCCCTTGTACTACATCCAATCCTCCTCCTTGACCTCCAATCCTCCTCCTTGTACTACTCAATCCTCCTCCTTGTACTACCAATCCTCGTCCTTTGTCTACATCCAATCCTCTCTGTACTACTCCAATCTCTCCCTGTACTACTCCAATCCTCCTCCTTGTACTACTCAATCCTGTCACTCCATTCCCTTTTACTAACTCCATCCTCCTCCCTTGTACTACATCCAACTCCCCTTGTTCATCAACTCCCTTGTACTACTCCAATCCTCCTCCTTGTACTACATCCAATCCTCTCCTTGTACCTCAATGACCAATCCTGTTTCCCTTGTACTACCTCCACTCCTGCCTCCCTTGTACTACATCCGAATCCTCCTCCCTTGCTAATCCTCTCTGAATCCTCCTGTCCCTTGTACTACCTCCAATCCTCCTCCTTGTACTACATCAATCCTCCTCCTTGTACTACTCAATCCTCCTCCGACTTATGTACTACATCCAATCCTCCTCCTTGTACTACTCCAATCCTCCTTCCTTGTCTAATCCAATCCTCCTCCTTGTACTCATCCAATCCTCTCTTTTTACTCATCAATCCTCCTCCTTGTACTACATCCAATCCTCCTCCCTTGTACTACATCAATCCTCCTCCCTCTTTTGCTGTATCTCATCTCCCTTGTACTACATCAATCCTCTCCTTGTACTACATCCAATCCTCCTCCCTTGTACTACATCCAATCCTCTCCTGTACTCCTCTCATCTCTCTTGTATCTCCAATCTTTCCTTGTCTCCTCCAATCCTCTCACTCTGGTTGCTAAATACTGCAGTTCCGCTGTTGTTGCTTACTGCTGTTGTTGTTGCTGCTGATGATGTTGCTGCTGCTGTTACTGCTGCTGCTGTTGTTGCTGCTGCTGTTCCTGCTGCTGATGTTGCTTCTGCTACTGCTGCTGTTGGTACTGCTGCTGTTGGTGCTGTTGCTGTTGCTGCTGCTGCTGTTGTTGCTGCTGCTGCTGCTGTTGTTGCTGCTGCTACTGCTGCTGTTGGTACTGCTGCTGTTGGTGCTGTTGCTGCTACTGCTGTTGTTGCTGCTGCTGCTGCTGCTGCTGTTGTTGCTGCTGCTGCTGCTACTGCTGCTACTGCTGCTGTTGGTACTGCTGCTGTTTGTGTTGCTGTTTCTGCTCGCTGCTGGCTGCTACAGCTGTTGGTTGCTGACGCTGCTTTAGCTGCTGCTAACTGTGTGTTTAGCACAGTGCGCTTGCGTTGTCTGCTGTACAGCTGCTGCTGCTGCACTGCTGCTGCTGCACTGCTGCTGCTGCTGCTGTTGGTGCTGCTGCTGCTGTTGTTGCTGAAGCTGCTGCTGCTGCTGTTGCTGCTGTTGCTGCTGTTGCTGCTGCTGCTGCTGTTGCAGCTGTTGCTGCTGTTGTTGCTGCAGCAGCTGCTGCTGCTGCTGCTGTTGCTGCTCCTGCTGCTCTTGCTGCTGTTGCTGCTGTTGTTGCTGCTGCTGCTGCTGTTGCTGCTGCAGCTGCTGGCTACACTATTCATGGACTTGATACTTGCCACAAACTCCTTTTTTTTGTGTTGTGTGTAATATTAGATCCGTGTTGACGCTCCAGCCACCACCACCAGTTACTGACTCTATACATAGCTATTGATCACACAGTGTGGGTCGTCTTGTACAGTGTGGGTCGTCTTACACAGTGTGGGTCGTCTTACACAGTGTGGGTCGTTTTGTACAGTGTGGGTCGTCTTGTACAGTGTGGGTCGTCTTACACAGTGTGGGTCGTCTTACACAGTGTGGGTCGTCTTGTACAGTGTGGGTCGTCTTGTACAGTGTGGGTCGTCTTGTACAGTGTGGGTCGTCTTACACAGGGTTACACAGTGTGGGTCGTCTTACACAGGGTTGCACAGTGTGGGTCGTCTTGTACAGTGTGGGTCGTCTTACACAGGGTTACACAGTGAGGGTCGTCTTACACAGGGTTACACAGTGTGGGTCATCTTACACAGGGTTACACAGTGTGGGTCGTCTTATACAGGGTTACACAGTGTGGGTCGTCTTACACAGGGTTGCACAGTGTGGGTCGTCTTGTACAGTGTGGGTCGTCTTACACAGGGTTACACAGTGAGGGTCGTCTTACACAGGGTTACACAGTGTGGGTCGTCTTACACAGGGTTACACAGTGTGGGTTGTCTTATACAGGGTTACACAGTGAGGGTCGTCTTACACAGGGTTACACAGTGTGGGTCGTCTTACACAGGGTTACACAGTGTGGGTCGTCTTATACAGGGTTACACAGTGTGGGTCGTCTTACACAGGGTTGCACAGTGTGGGTCGTCTTGTACAGTGTGGGTCGTCTTACACAGGGTTACACAGTGAGGGTCGTCTTACAGGGTTACACAGTGTGGGTCGTCTTACACAGGGTTACACAGTGTGGGTCGTCTTATACAGGGTTACACAGTGTGGGTCGTCTTACACAGGGTTACACAGTGAGGGTCGTCTTACACAGGGTTACACAGTGAGGGTCGTCTTACACAGGGTTACACAGTGTGGGTCGTCTTACACAGGGTTACACAGTGTGGGTCGTCTTATACAGGGTTACACAGTGTGGGTCGTCTTGCCGCCCTGGTTTCTGCTATATTTACTCACAGATTATAGCTTGTGGCTATAGTTAGGGACGGAGCAGGGTACCTGTCTCTCATTAGCTGAATGGTAATTAGGTACCTGGTGATAGTTCACTCATGTTCTTTATTTACGCGTGTCTCTATATATACCAACCCCTCTCTCTCTCTCTCTCTCTCTCTCTCTCTCTCTCTCTCTCTCTCTCTCTCTCTCTTTTTTTCTCTCTGCCTGTCTGTCTGTCTCTCTCTTTATATATATATATATATATATATATATATATATATATATATATATATATATATATATATATATATATATATATGCAAAAGATCACAGTAAACAGGTGATATCAAAATATGCAAAACAACCACTATGAAAAAATAGAAGAATTCCAAGCGCTTTCGTGACTACTCACATTATCAAGGAACTATAAAAGGAAAACGTGAAAGAAGGCTTATAAAGAGGCAGAATACACCTCACAGTCACATCACTAACAAAGACAACACCTCACAGTAGCGTAACATCTCACGACTCTGTGAAGAGGAACATAAGAAAGGACCTGAAACTCTTCCCAAGAATTAAGATTAGTCCAATTTATCATTAAATTCTTCCCAAATTTTATTAATTATAAATGAATCCAATTTATATAAACCAAAAGAAATATTCATATTATTTTCAAAACTGCTTTTAATGAAACATGATTCTATTATATTCCTCTCAACCATGGACTTGCTTGATACAACCTTCTCAGCATTTTGAAAATCAATTGGATGGTTAAAATACCCAAGAAACATAATTGATAAATCTTTTAAAATAGCTAGGAATACTTTTTACAATCCAAAAAGGGACAACCAGCCTTATTCAACCAAAAATATGTTGGTTCTCCCTTACCATGAAAACTTGGTTGATATACCTTCCTTTCTTAAGAATTTTAATATCAAAGTTGTATTTAAAAATCTTGATACAGTAAAAAGACTTTTGATAAAAAATTCCCCCCAAAATGCTGACGGATGTGTCTATAGGATTCCCTGTAAAATATGTGATAAAGTTTATTATGGTCAAACTGGTAAAAGTCTTGAACTAAGATTAAAACAACATAAATATAGCATTAGAACTGGACAAGATTCTAATGCTCTATTTATTCATGTGAGAGATTTTAACCATCCAATTGATTTTCAAAATGCTGAGAAGGTTGTATCAAGCAAGTCCATGGTTGAGAGAAATATAATAGAATCATGTTTCATTAAAAGCAGTTTTGAAAATAATATGAATATTTCTTTTGGTTTATATAAATTGGATTCATTTATAATTAATAATCGGTTTTGGGCCCGTTGTTGTTTATTATATATATAAATGACCTTGACGAGGGAATTACTAGTGATATGAGCAAATTCGCTGATGACACGAAGATAGGTAGGATAATCGATTCAGACGTAGATGTCACGGAACTTCAGGAGGATTTAGACAAACTCAATTCCTGGTCAGAAAAATGGCAGATGCAGTTCAATGTAGATAAATGCAAAGTTCTAAAGCTCGGGAATGTTCATAACCCTAGCACCTACCAGCTAAATAATGTTGAACTCAGCCGTACAGAATGCGAAAAGGATCTGGGGGTTATGGTAAGCAGCAACCTCAAACCAAGTCAGCAATGCCTAAGCGTAAGAAATAAAGCAAATAGATTACTGGGATTTATATCAAGAAGTGTTAGCAACAGAAGTCCAGCGGTTATATTACAGCTTTATACATCATTAGTAAGGCCTCACCTAGATTATGCAGCTCAGTTCTGGTCTCCATTTTACAGAATGGATATAAATTCGTTAGAAAACATTCAGCGACGAATGACAAAGTTAATTCATAGCATTAGAAATCTTCCGTATGAAGAAAGATTGAAGACCCTTAAATTACATTCACTTGTAAGACGAAGAATGAGGGGAGACATGATCGAGGTATATAAGTGGAAAATGGGTATTAATAAGGGGGATATAAATAAGGTCTTGAGGATATCTCTCCAAGAGAGAACCCGCAATAATGGATTCAAATTGGATAAGTTTAGATTTAGAAAGGATATAGGAAAATATTGGTTTGGAAATAGGGTAGTTGATGAGTGGAACAGTCTGCCTAGTAGGGTCATCGAAGCTATGACCTTGGGTAGTTTCAAATTTAGGTTGGATAAATTCATGAGGAAATTGTTAAGGCCACAAGACACGATAACGTAGTAATTCTAGGGGACTTTAACTTTAGTCAGATTGATTGGAATTTCATGACAGGGAATTTAGAATCTAACGACTTTTTAGAAGTAGTTCAGGATTGTTTTTTGAAGCAGTTTGTAACAGAACCTACAAGGGGAAATAACCTACTTGACTTGGTTCTGGCAAGCAAGGAAACCCTTGTTAATAATTTAGAAATTACAGAGGAACTCGGCTCAAGCGACCACAAGTCAATTACCTTTAGCATTGAATGGATGTATGATAGTAGGGATAATTCAGTAATGGTCCCAGATTTTCGCTTAGCAGATTATAATGGACTTAGAGAACACTTATCAACTGTGGACTGGGGTGAAGAAGAGAGGTATCAATATGACAGTTTTCTTAACACTATACAGGCTGCCCAAAGAACATTTATCCCGTATAAAGAAATTAGATCAAGTAGAAATGACCCAAAATGGATGAATAATAGGCTCAAATATCTTTTAGGGCAGAAGAAAGGAATTTATAGGCGCATAAAAAGAGGTGAGGGTCATCTTATAAATCAGTACACTGACATTAAGAGGGACGTTAAAAAGGGAATAAGAAAAGCTAAACGGGACTATGAAATTAAAGTTGCTAGGGATTCAAAAACTAACCCAAAAAGTTTTTTCCAGGTTTATAGAACAAAAGTTAGGGATAAGATAGGTCCCCTTAAAAATAACTTTGGGCATCTTACTGACAAGGAGAATGATATGTGCTCTATTTTTAATAATTATTTTCTCTCGGTTTTCACACAGGAAGACATTAATAATATAAGAACATAAGAACATAAGAAAGGAGGAACACTGCAGCAGGCCTGTTGGCCCATACTAGGCAGGTCCTGCACAATCCGTCCCACTAACAGAATATTTGCTCAACCCAATTTTCAATGCTACCCAAGAAATAAGCTTTGACAATTCTACCCACTCATGCGCGAGTCCCACTCAAATCCAACCCAGTAATCTATTTGCCTTATTACGTACGCTTAGGCATTGCTGTCTTGGTTTAAGGTTGCTGCTTACCATCACCCCCAAGTCCTTCTCGCAATCTGTATGGCTAAGTTCTACGTTATTTAACTTATAAGTGCTTGGGTTATGGACACTCCCGAGCTTCAGAACCTTGCATTTGTCTACATTGAAGAAGATAAATTATATAATATCACAGTCACTAGCGAAATGATTATGAAACAGCTGGACCGACTGAAACAAAATAAATCGCCGGGTCCTGATGAGCTTTTTGCAAGGGTTCTTAAGGAATGCAAAATGGAACTCTGTGAACCAATATCTAACATTTTTAATTTATCTCTTCAAACAGGTGTAGTGTCTGATATGTGGAAGATGGCTAATGTAATTCCTATTTTTAAAGCAGGGGACAAGTCACTACCGTCAAACTACCGCCCAATAAGCCTGACCTCAATTGTAGGCAAATTACTTGAGTCAATTATAGCTGATATTATTAGAAGCCATCTAGATAACCATAATTTGATTAATGATACCCAGCATGGATTCACGAGGGGCCGTTCCTGCCTATCTAATTTATTAACCTTCTTCAGTAAAGCTTTTGAGGCTGTTGATCACGATAAAGAATTCGATATTGTTTATTTAGACTTTAGTAAGGCTTTTGATAGAGTACCGCACCAGAGACTGTTAAAGAAAGTGGCAGCTCATGGCATTGGGGGAAAAGTGCTGTCATGGATCGAGTCATGGCTCACCAATAGGAAGCAGAGAGTGTGCATAAATGGGTTAAATCCGAATGGGGACTTGTAACAAGTGGTGTTCCACAGGATCAGTCTTAGGCCCATTGTTATTTATAATATATATCAATGACCTTGATGAGGGAATTACTAGTGATATGAGCAAATTCGCCGACGACACGAAGATAGGTAGAATAATTGATTCAAACATAGATGTCATAGAACTTCAGGAAGATTTAGACAAACTTAATTCGTGGTCAGAAAAGTGGCAGATGCAGTTCAATGTAGACAAATGCAAGGTTCTGAAGCTCGGGAGTGTCCATAACCCAAGCACTTATAAGTTAAATAACGTAGAACTTAGCCATACAGATTGCGAGAAGGACTTGGGGGTGATGGTAAGCAGCAACCTTAAACCAAGACAGCAATGCCTAAGCGTACGTAATAAGGCAAATAGATTACTGGGATTTATATCAAGAAGTGTTAGCAACAGAAGTCAAGAGGTTATATTACAGCTTTATACATCATTAGTAAGGCCTCACCTAGATTACGCAGCTCAGTTCTGGTCTCCATATTACAAAATGGACATAAATTCGTTAGAAAACATTCAGCGTAGAATGACTAAATTAATACATAGCATTAGAAATCTTCCTTACGAAGAAAGATTGAAGACCCTAAAATTACATTCACTTGTAAGACGTAGAATGAGGAGACATGATCGAGGTATACAAGTGGAAAATGGGTATAAACAAAGGGGATATAAATAAGGTCTTGAGGATATCTCTCCAAGAGAGAACCCGCAATAATGGATTCAAGTTAGATAAGTTTAGATTTAGAAAGGATATAGGAAAGTATTGGTTTGGAAATAGGGTAGTTGATGAGTGGAACAGTCTGCCTAGTAGGGTTATTGAAGCTAGACCTTGAGTAGTTTCAAATTTAGGTTGGATAAATTCATGAGTGAGAGGGTTGGATTTGAGTGGGACTCGCGCATGAGTGGGTAGAATTGTCAAAGCTTATTTCTTGGGTAGCATTGAAAATTGGCTTGAGCAAATATTCTGTTAGTGGGACGGATTGTGAAGGACCTGCCTAGTATGGGCCAACGGGCCTGCTGCAGTGTTCCTCCTTTCTTATGTTCTTATGTTCTTATGAGTGAGAGGGGTTGGATTTGAGTGGGACTCGCACTTGAGTTAATAGAATCTTCAAAGCTTATTTCTTGGGTAGAATTGAAAATTAGGTTGGGCAATTATTCTGTTAGTGGGATGGATTGTGAAGGATCTGCCTAGTATGGGCCAACAGGCCTGCTGCAGTGTTCCTCCTTTCTTATGTTCTTAATTGGACTAATCTTAATTCTTGGGAAGAGTTTCAGGTCCTTTCTTATGTTCCTCTTCACAGAGTCGTGAGATGTTACGCTACTGTGAGGTGTTGTCTTTGTTAGTGTGAGTGACTGTGAGGTGTAGTCTCGCCCTTATATGCCTCTTGTCATGTTTTCCGTTATAGTTCCTTGATAAGTGAGTAGTCACGAAAGCGCTTGGAATTCCTCCATATTTTTTCATAGTGGTTGTCTTATATATATATATATATATATATATATATATATTCTACACCAGCCTCTCTATAGATACCAGTTTCTCTCTATATAAGCCTGTGTCTCTAGTTAAGCTGGTTGCTTCGTTAGGTTGCCAGGTTGACTACACGAGTTGGGTGTTTGGTTTATTGAGTTTAATATCTGTCTTCTGTATGAGGTTGGTTGTATGTCACCTGTATACCACCAGTCAAGAATACTTTATTACCTAGTATATGGTTTAAAGTATACTCTTCAGTGTATGCTGAGATATTCACGCTTTCAAGTGTATAAACAATCCTGCTTTTATTGCGCTCATGGAGACGTATGCGCACTCCAAGTATGTATACGCAGCTGGTCTCAGGATGCATACAATGTGGGAGTATCTCATACGTTGTGATCATGTTTTCTCTCATTCTTCAGGCCTCACGTCTGGGAGTAATCAAAGGAGGTATGAAGAAGGGGCCCTGCCTTCTCATGAATGACTCCACACAGGTTTAGTGTTCCACGCCTCTCAGGATGTAAGTCATAGTCCTATGAACCTTTAGCCACATCTGTTTTGTGTTTGGGTAATAACATGCATGAGTGTTCACGATAACAAGAACACGGTGATGAGTGTTCTCGATAACAACACGGTGATGAGTGTTCACGATAACAAGAACACGGTGATGAGTGTTCTCGATAACATGAACACGGTGATGAGTGTTCACGATAACAAGAACACGGTGATGAGTGTTCTCGATAACATGAACACGGTGATGAGTGTTCACGATAAGAACACGGTGATAAGTGTTCACGATAACAAGAACACTGTCATGAGTGTTCACGATAAGAACACGGTGATGAGTGTTCACGATAACAAGAACACGGTGATGAGTGTTCACGATAACAAGAACACGGTGATGAGTGTTCACGATAACAAGAACACGGTGATGAGTGTTCACGATAACAAGAACACGGTGATGAGTGTTCACGATAACAAGAACACGGTGATGAGTGTTCACGATAACAAGAACACGGTGATGAGTGTTCACGATAACAAGAACACGGTGATGAGTGTTCACGATAACAATAACACGGTGATGAGTGTTCGCGATAACAAGAAGACGGTGATGAGTGTTCGCGATAACAAGAACACGGTGATGAGTGTTCACGATAACAAGAACACGGTGATGAGTGTTCACGATAACAAGAAGACGGTGATGAGTGTTCGCGATAACAAGAACACGGTGATGAGTGTTCGCGATAACAAGAACACGGTGATGAGTGTTCGCGATAACAAGAACACGGTGATGAGTGTTCGCGATAACAAGAACACGGTGATGAGTGTTCGCGATAACAAGAACACGGTGATGAGTGTTCACGATAAGAACACGGTGATGAGTGTTCACGATAACAAGAACACGGTGATGAGTGTTCACGATAACAAGAACACGGTGATGAGTGTTCACGATAACAAGAACACGGTGATGAGTGTTCACGATAACAAGAACACGGTGATGAGTGTTCACGATAACAAGAACACGGTGATGAGTGTTCACGATAACAAGAACACGGTGATGAGTGTTCACGATAACAAGAACACGGTGATGAGTGTTCACGATAACAAGAACACGGTGATGAGTGTTCACGATAACAAGAACACGGTGATGAGTGTTCACGATAACAAGAACACGGTGATGAGTGTTCACGATAACAAGAACACGGTGATGAGTGTTCACGATAACAAGAACACGGTGATGAGTGTTCACGATAACAAGAACACGGTGATGAGTGTTCACGATAACAAGAACACGGTGATGAGTGTTCACGATAACAAGAACACGGTGATGAGTGTTACGATAACAAGAACACGGTGATGAGTGTTCACGATAACAAGAACACGGTGATGAGTGTTCACGATAACAAGAACACGGTGATGAGTGTTCACGATAACAAGAACACGGTGATGAGTGTTCACGATAACAAGAACACGGTGATGAGTGTTCACGATAACAAGAACACGGTGATGAGTGTTCACGATAACAAGAACACGGTGATGAGTGTTCACAATTCCTTCCTCATGAAAATATAAAGTCCAAATATCTTTAGTTCGAAATAAATCTATTATCTTAGAAATGATACTTAGGGAATAACTCTCTAGTTTGTTCCAATTTAGAAGCATTCAAAAGTCGGGATAGGATGGTATACCTTGTTCACTGGCTGGGATGTACTCACATAAGATGGTATACCGTGCTCACTGGCTGGGATGTACCCGGATAGGATGGTATACCTTGTTCACTGGCTGGGATGTACCCGGATAGGATGGTATACCTTGTTCACTGGCTGGGATGTACTCGGATATGATGGTATACCTTGCTCACTGGCTGGGATGTACTCGGATATGATGGTATACCTTGCTCACTGGCTGGGATGTACTCGGATAGGATGGTATACCTTGCTCACTGGCTGGGATGTACTCGGATAGGATGGTATACCTTGCTAACTGGCTGGGATGTACCCGAATAGGATGGCATACCTTGTTCACTGGCTGGGATGTACTCTGGCAGGATGGAATACCTTGTTCACTGGCTGGGATGTACTCTGGCAGGATGGAATACCTTGTTCACTGGCTGGGATGTACTCTGGCAGGATGGAATACCTTGTTCACTGGCTGGGATGTACTCTGGCAGGATGGAATACCTTGTTCACTGGCTGGGATGTACTCTGGCAGGATGGAATACCTTGTTCACTGGCTGGGATGTACTCTGGCAGGATGGAATACCTTGTTCACTGGCTGGGATGTACTCTGGCAGCATGGTATACCTTGTTCACTGGCTGGGATAGGATAGGATACATTGTTCACTGACTGGGATAGGATGGAATACATTGTTCACTGACTGGCCGGATTAATGTTTTCCATTAGAAGTTAAACAAAAGAAATATATTTATCGGAAAAAAACAGTAGTAATTGGACAGTTCCATCTAGTGGGGAAAAGTTTTAAATGCACAAACTTGGAAGTCAGCAGACATCAACTTGAAGTTGTGACGTTAATGCCAAAAGTGGATCTCAAACCATAACATGCAAGGCCAAGACTGGAAATAGATGAGTGTGTTTGAGCTGCTTAAGCAGCGGCAGCTACAGCAGCTGAGGCAGCAGCAGCTGAGGCAGCAGCAGCTGAGGCAGCAGCAGCTGAGGCAGCAGTAGCTGAGGCAGCAGTAGCTGAGGCAGCAGTAGCTGAGGTAGCAGTAGTTGAGGCAGCAGTAGCTGAGGCAGCAGTAGCTGAGGTAGCAGTAGTTGAGGCAGCAGCAGCTGAGGCAGCAGCCAAGGGAGCAGCAGCTGTCCCAGCAATTTCAGTATTAGTAATAGCAACAACGTCAGTATATTTAGTGTCCGAGCTGACATAGTCAAACCTGGCGGGTGCGGAACGTAGACTTTCTCGTTTAATAACCTTCCTCTCCATATGATTATTCCACCATCAAAATGGCGTAGTGTTGAGTAGAAGCTTTGCTTTAATGGGAGTCTCTCACAGAATGCGTAGTCTGCCAGCCCTTTAACAGTGTAACAGTGGAACCTGGTGAATTACACTTGTTGTAACGCATATTCCACAAGCCTAGAACAACTATTGATCATTGTGTTTACAGCTGACCTTTGTCCTTATATCTAGTGACCTTTGTCTTTACATCTAGTGACCTTTGTCCTTTCATAGTGAGTGGCTATCAAGTTTTGACTTTGAAACCTTAAAAGGAACGCTCATTCAGGTGAAACTTTTTTTAAGCAATCATTGAAGTTGTTTTTTGTGGGGGAAGTTAATTAAACCTATAAAATAATAGAATGAGTCACGATTGAGTTGATGAAGGCAGAGTGCTGGATGTGATGTAGACTCCCTGACTGACAACACCAACAGCAGCGGCAGGAAAAACAGCAAGAGTAACAGCACCAGCAGCCCCAACACCAGCAGCAGCAGCACACGCCTCACAAGACAGCATTACGGAAGCAGACGTAGTGAAATGCGGCAGCACAATCCCGCAGACTTTCACACGTTCATCCCAAATAATCATTTTTTCCCATACTCTCAGCATTAATTGCTTATGATGCCACTAAGTGCAAAGATATGCTTCAGTTACTCCAGCTGCTTGTAATTTCGTACATAAATTAATATTAGAGCTTCTCCTAAATAAGTGACTAAGAGATTGAACACCTTCTATCAAGACTAAGAGATTGAACTCCTTCTATCAAGACTGAGGGACTAAACACCTTCTATCAAGACTAAGAGATTGAACACCTTCTATCAAGACTAAGAGATTGAACTCCTTCTATCAAGACTGTAGTGAACATTCCACAATAAAATGAGGAAATACACATGTATGCTTCGTATAATGGCTTGTACACACGCAAGGCCGTCCCCGGGTACACCTCGCCTGGCTGTGACGTTATAATCTGTTTATGTTCTCTCTCAGCTGTTATATGTAGGCGGGTAAAGATGTGACCAGACTCGAGTCCTGGTGGTGGTGGTGGTGGTCTTCCAGGTGAAGGTTCTACTTAGTCTGCTCACAGGTACTTTGAGGAGTTGTGTTCATCCTTTCCACTAGTGGTAGTTTTCTGTGGTTGTGGATCCTAGTAGTGTTCGTCCTCCCCTCCACTAGTGGTAGTTTTCTAGTTTTATGTGGTTGTAGTTCCTAGTAGTGTTCGTTCTCTTCTCCACTAGTGGTAGTTTTTGTGGTTGAAGTTCCTAGTAGTGTTTGTCCCCTTCTCCACTAGTGGTAGTTTTTGTGGTTGAAGTTCCTAGTAGTGTTTGTCCCCTTCTCCACTAGTGGTAGTTTTTGTGGTTGAAGTTCCTAGTAGTGTTTGTCCTCTCCTCCACTAGTGGTAGTTTTTGTGGTTGAAGTTCCTAGTAGTGTTTGTCCCCTCTCCACTAGTGGTAGTTTGGTGTGAAGTTCTAGTAGTGTTTGTCCATTTCCACTAGTGGTAGTTTTCTGGTTGAAGTTCTAGTAGCTGTTTGTCCCTTCTCCACTAGTGGTAGTTTTTGTGGATGAAGTTCCTAGTAGTGTTTGTCCTCTCCTCCACTAGTGGTAGTTTTTGTGGTTGAAGTTCCTAGTAGTGTTTGTCCTCTCCTCCACTAGTGGTAGTGTTCAGAGTGTGTATGTCCCCTTCTGGTCAGTGTTGTCTTACAATTTCAGAGAGTGGTAGAGTACTGGTATGCATAATGCTAGACAGCTGTGAGACAACCAACTCATTTTCTTAAAAAAATGATGTTATGGGAAAATGATTGCAGATGTGACTCCATGAACAATACATGTCATGCTGGAGCTAGAAATGTTAGTTAATAGATAATTGTAAATACACACACACACACACACACACACACACACACACACAGGCAATGTGTGCTGGTGCAGATGATGGAAGTTGGAAAGTAGGTCAGGGTAGAAGCACCTTAGTGAGGGAGTCTCCAACCACGCCAACCACGCACATTCTGCTGACAACCACGCACTTTCTGCTGACATTCACACACTGCTGACAACCACACAGTCTCTGCTGACATCCATGCAGTCTCTGCTGACAATCACGCAGTCTTTGCTGACAACCACGCACTCTCTGCTGACATCCACGCAATCTCAGCTGACAGCCACGCACTTTCTGCTGACAACCTCACACTCTCTGCTGACAACCACGTAGTCTTTGCTGACAACCACGCAGACTCTGCTGACAACCACCCACTTTTCAGTGACGACCACGCACTTTCCAGTGACGACCACACACTCTTCTGACGCCCACGGACTCGGCTGACACCCACGCACTCTGCAGACATCCACGCACTCTTCTGACATCCACGCACTCTTCTGACATCCACGCACTCTTCTGACATCCACGCACTCTGCTGACATCCACGCACTCTGCAGACATCCACGCACTCTTCTGACATCCACGCACTCTGCTGACATCCATGCACTCTTCTGACATCCACGCACTCTGCTGACATCCACGCTGTGTAAGACCTTCAACCTCACGTTCTCCTCTCATGCACCTCTCCTGCTCCTTACCTGCACCTCACCTCCACCTCACCTCTCCTGCTCATTACCTGCACCTCACCTCACCTCTCCTGCACCTCACCTGCACCTCACCTCCACCTCACCTCTCCTGCCTCATTTTTGTCAAGAGATTGGGTTTTCTTTATAAATTATGAGCCTGTGTGTGTGTGTGTTTGTATACTCACCTATTTGTACATACTCCTGGCTGGGTGATCACTATCATACCTATTCTTTAAACTGTGTGTGTATCTCTCGTCTACTACCTCACTGTGTAAGTTGTTCCACTTCCTGGCCCCTCTAAGGCTAAAGAAGTATTTCCTGGCATCCAGCTTTGACCTCGCGAATCTAAGGAAGAATTAAGAAGGCGTAGGGGTAGTTACAAGAGGGGTTAGAGGAGGTTTTAAGTGGTAGGGGCTTGAACACCTAGCAAGTATGTTTGACAAAGTTAGATCGGAGTAGAGATCAATAGTTTTCATGAAAAGGCGTGAAGTTTGGGGTAAGTAGCAAGGTAACATGAAGACACTTAGCAACACTGAAAGTTGGCAGTACAGTGCCTGCACTCTGAAGGATGGGTGAGGATGTTACAGTTCTGGAGGTGGGAAGTACAGTGCCTGCACTCTGAAGGACGAGTGAGGATGTTACAGTTCTGGAGGTGGGAAGTACAGTGCCTGCACTCTGAAGGATGAGTGAGGATGTTACAGTTCTGGAGATAGGAAGTGCAGTGCCTGCACTCTGAAGGATGGGTGAGGATGTTACAGTTCTGGAGGTGGGAAGTACAGTGCCTGCACTCTGAAGGATGGGTGAGGTGAGGATGTTAAAACATGCTTCTGGGGTGGGGGGGAGTAACAGTGCCTGCACTCTGAAGGATGGGTGAGGATGCTACAGTTCTGGAGGTGGGAAGTGCAGTGCCTGACTCTGAAGGATGGGTGAGGATGCTACAGTTCTGGAGGTGTGAATACAGTGCCTGCACTCTGAAGGATGGGTGAGGATGCTACAGTTCTGGAGGTGGGAAGTGCCGTGCCTGTACTCTGAAGGATGGGTGAGGATGCTACAGTTCTGGAGGTGGGAAGTGCAGTGCCTGTACTCTGAAGGATGGGTGAGGATGTTACAGTTCTGGAGGTGGGAAGTGCAGTGCCTGCACTCTGAAGGATGGGTGAGGATGTTACAGTTCTGGAGGTGGGAAGTGCAGTGCCTGTACTCTGAAGGATGGGTGAGGATGTTACAGTTCTGGAGGTGGGAAGTGCAGTGCCTGTACTCTGAAGGATGGGTGAGGATGTTACAGTTCTGGAGGTGGGAAGTGCAGTGCCTGTACTCTGAAGGATGGGTGAGGATGTTACAGTTCTGGAAGTGGGCAGTACAGTGCCTGCACTCTGAAGGATGGGTGAGGATGTTACAGTTCTGGAGGTGGGAAGTGCAGTGCCTGTACTCTGAAGGATGGGTGAGGATGTTACAGTTCTGGAGGTGGGAAGTGCAGTGCCTGCACTCTGAAGTATGGGTGAGGATGTTACAGTTCTGGAGATAGGAAGTACAGTGCCTACACTCTGAAGTATGGGTGAGGATGCTACAGTTCTGGAGGTGGGAAGTGCAGTGCCTGTACTCTGAAGGATGGGTGAGGATGTTACAGTTCTGGAGGTGGGAAGTGCAGTGCCTGTACTCTGAAGGATGGGTGAGGATGTTACAGTTCTGGAGGTGGGAAGTGCAGTGCCTGTACTCTGAAGGATGGGTGAGGATGTTACAGTTCTGGAGGTGGGGAGTGCAGTGCCTGTACTCTGAAGGATGGGTGAGGATGTTACAGTTCTGGAAGTGGGCAGTACAGTGCCTGCACTCTGAAGGATGGGTGAGGATGTTACAGTTCTGGAGGTGGGAAGTGCAGTGCCTGCACTCTGAAGGATGGGTGAGGATGTTACAGTGCTGGAGGTGGGAAGTGCAGTGCCTGCACTCTGAAGTATGGGTGAGGATGTTACAGTTCTGGAGATAGGAAGTACAGTGCCTACACTCTGAAGTATGGGTGAGGATGTTACAGTGCTGGAGGTGGGAAGTACAGTGCCTACACTCTGAAGTATGGGTGAGGATGTTACAGTGCTGGAGGTGGGAAGTACAGTGCCTGCACTCTGAAGGATGGGTGGACAGGTTGCTCTTCATGAGCTCATTGGAATCTTGATGTCCGTGAACTTCTGGCATCACAACTATTGAATGAATGATGGTGAAGGTGTTTCGTATTTTGTGTCACATTGCCTTGTTGGGTAACAGACCGTGCGTTACAAAATCTTAAAAAGAAAAACGTAAATGCACATATAAATATTTTATACATACATAATTCGAAAAATAGTGCAGTTTTAAATGCGGTAAAAGAGGAAAAGCTTATTAAGAATCTGTGGTGTTAAGGTTAGCCCGAGTGTGTGGGTCACTACATGGCCTCGTCTCCCTCTGGAGTTTTGCTTGTGTGAAGCCACCAGCACCACCCCCACCACCACCACCACCACCACCACCACCACCACCACCAGCACCACCACCACCACCACAAGCACCACCACAAGCACCACCACACATCTCCCAGTAGACTCTCCTTTCACACACAAAACATAACTCTGGTCTGAGCTTTTCATTCATTTATTTTGTTGTCATTTTGGATTACGCAGCGCAAAACTTTCCTCCATTTTCGTACACAAACACATGGATGTGTATGGTTTGTTCGTGATCGTGGCATTACGATTTCGTGAGTCGTTAAGGACGTATATGTCATGAAATCTGCAACGAATTGTGAAATACGTGTCTTAGGTTTTGTCAGAATTTTCTTCTCATTTTAGAGACACTTGAGAAATTTCTTTCTTTGTGTTGTGTCTCATTTATGTTTCTTCTCCATTGGTACTACTGAATATGACTTTTGTTAAAACATCTCTTGTTTTCTACCAAAGGAGGAAACACATTTACCATGATTCGTTCAGTAGTTCAAATGACCTTCAAATTACGGCTCCACCATCCATCCTTCAGAGTGCAGGCACTGTACTTCCCACCTCCACAACCACAACATCCTCTCCCATCCCTCAGGATGCCGGCACTCACCCGTCCCTCAGAGTGCCGGCACTCACCCATCCTTCAGAGTACAACCACTCTCTGATTCGACCACAAATTATACAGTCAAATAGTTTTATAATTCTCCTATTATACTTCTTTGCCTCTATCATTCATCTTTAACTAGGAAGTCTAACCCATTTTTTTTCATTTCCTAATTACTGTTTGGTCACTCCTGGCGACACAGGAACCTAATTAATTAGTCCGGGTGGCACACAGGTATCTATTTAAATAGTAATTATGACAGAGGTTCCTATTTAAGTAGTGCCAGTGACACAAGTACCTATGTAATTATAGTAATGGCAAGTGGTGCTTGTTTAAATAATACAGGTGGCACAGAGATACCTATTTAAATAGTATTGGTGACAGAGTGCCTATTCAAGCAGTACTGGTGACACACAGGTACTTATTTAATCATTGATGATAAGAAAAACCTATTTCAGCAATACCAGCAGCAAGTACCTATTTAACTAATTCCCGTGACACATCTAATTACTAAACAACTGCGACAAGTGCTAGCTGGCTACAGGAACCTACTTACCCAGCACCGGTGATACATACCTATTTAACTAGTACTGGTGACAGAAACAATCTGTTTACTCAGTATTAGCGACACACAGGTACCTACTTACCCAGTACCAGCGACACAAGTACATATTTTCCCAGTACCAGCGACACATAGGTACCTATTTAACCAGTACCAGCGACACATAGGTACGTATTTACCCAGTACCAGCGACACATAGGTACCTATTTACCCAGTAACAGCGACTCATAGATACTTATTTACCCAGAACCAGCGACACATAGGTATCTTCTCAGTACCAGTGACACATATGTACCTATTACGCAGTACCAGCGAGACATAGGTACCTATTACCAATATAAATAACACATGGGTACCTATTTACTCAGTACCAGCGACACATAGGTACATGTTCCCAGTATCAACAACACATAGATACCAATTTACTAAGTACCAGCGACACATAGGTACCTATTACCCAGTACCAGCAACACATAGGTACCTATTTAGTCAGCAACACAGGGGTACATATTTACTCAGCAACACATAGGTACATATTTACTCAGCAACACACACAGGTACCTACTTACCCAGTACCAGCGACATACAGGTACTTATTTACCCAATATCAGCGACACGTATGTACTAGGGAAGTGCCAAAGTATCGGTATCGGCCATTTTTACGGTGTCGGTGATATGACCGATACCAGCCGATAGCTACTTTTAAAATATTGATATGACATGTGTGCTTAAAAATATCAACATTAAGACGGTACCTCAAAATTTTGAGAGTTACTCTTGCGTGTGTGTGTACGCACAGTGATGTGTAGTGGAGGCAGAATCCATACATAGCTTTAAGAAGAGGTATAATAAAAATCATGGAGCAGGGAGAGTTACTTAGAAGCGACAAGTGAAGAGGCGGGGCCAGGAGCTGTGACTCGACCCCTGCAACTACAACTAGGTGAGTACACACACACACACACCACACACACACACACACTCACTATCGACAAGTGCCTTTAACAACCAGTAACTAACACAAGCCAAGTAATAATATTATAATCTCAGAGAAATTAAGTTATTTAATATTTAACCTTGCTGGGTTATTTAATATTTAACCTTGCTGGGTTATTTAATATTTAACCTTCCTGGGTTATTTAATATTTAACCTTGCTGGGTTATTTAATATTTAACCTTGCTGGGTTATTTAATATTTAACCTTGCTGGGTTATTTAATATTTAACCTTGCTGGGTTATTTAATATTTAACCTTGCTGGGTTATTTAATATTTAACCTTCCTGGGAAATTTACTTTAATATTTAAATTCCTTCCTGGGTTATTTAATATTTAACCTTCCTGGGTTATTTAATATTTAACCTTCCTGGGTTATTTAATATTTAACCTTCCTGGGTTATTTAATATTTAACCTTCCTGGGTTATTTAATATTTAACCTTCCTGGGTTATTTAATATTTAACCTTCCTGGGTTATTTAATATTTAACCTTCCTGGGTTATTTAATATTTAACCTTGCTGGGTTATTTAATATTTAACCTTCCTGGGTTATTTAATATTTAACCTTCCTGGGTTATTTAATTTTCCTCTGTTTTTTAAATTTTAAGGAAATTGTCATAAGTATTTTCTTTTAACTATTGTCCAGTTCCTATTAGGAACTTATTTACCCTGTACCAGAGACATCAGGGTACCTATTTACCCAGTACCAGAGACATCAGGGTACCTATTTACCCAGTACTAGAGACACCAGGGTACCCATTTACCCAGTACCGGAGACGCAAGGGTGCCTATATACCCAGTACCAGAGACACCAGCGTACCTATTTACCCAGTACCAGCGACACCAGGGTACTATTTACCCAGTACCAGCGACATGAGGGTAGTTACCCAGAACCAGCAACACCAGGGTACCTTTTTACCCAGTACCAGCGACACCTGGGTACCTATTTACCCAGTACCAGCGACACCTGGGTACCTATTTACCCAGTACCAGCGACACCAGGGTATCTACCCAGTACCAGCGACACCAGGGTATCTATTTACCCAGTACCAGCGACACCAGGGTACCTATTTACCCAGTACCAGCGACACCTGGGTACCTATTTACCCAGTACCAGCGACACCAGGGT
Organism: Cherax destructor; assembly: GCA_009830355.1. Classification (NCBI taxonomy): domain Eukaryota; kingdom Metazoa; phylum Arthropoda; class Malacostraca; order Decapoda; family Parastacidae; genus Cherax; species Cherax destructor. Next base: position 315,521 of record WNWK01000717.1, read on the forward strand.
ATCTATTTACCCAGTACCAGCGACACCAGGGTATCTATTTACCCAGTACCAGCGACACCAGGGTATCTATTTACCCAGTATCAGCGACACCAGGGTATCTATTTACCCAGTACCAGCGACAAGAAGGTACCTATGTATTCCCAGTACCAGGTACACAAGGGTACGTACTTAATCAGCACCAGCGACATAAGGGTACCTATTTACCCAGTACCAGGGACACGAGGTACCTATTTACCCAGTTCCAGCGACATCAAGATACCTATTTGCCCAGTACCAGGGACACCCACACTATTCACCCAGGACATTTTGGCACACTGGTTCCTAATTATAAAGTACACTGTGGTAGTGTCTTCTGCACTCTTCTTGCGGGTAATCAGATTCTGATTGAACCTGATTACCTGCCAATCTTCTCTCTCTCTCTCTCTCTCTCTCTCTCTCTCTCTCTCTCTCTCTCTCTCTCTCTCTCTCTCTCTCTCTCACCAGAGCGCCAGGGTTGTCAATCGATAGTGTGGGAACCTTTCCCACACCCACATTGCCACACCCACATTGCCACACCCACACTGCCACACCCACACTGCCCACACCTACACTGCCCACACCTACACTGCCCACACCTACACTGCCACACCTACACTGCCCACACCACACTACCACACCCACACTGCCACACCCACACTGCCCACACCCACACTGCCCACACCCACACTGCCCACACTCACACTGCCACACCCACACTGCCACACCCACACTGCCACACCTACATTGCCACACCCACACTGCCACACCCACACTGCCAAACCTACACTGCCACACCTACACTGCCCACACCCACACTGCCACACTTATACTGCCACACCAACACTGCCACACCTACACTGCCACACCTACACTGCCACACCCACACTGCCCACACCTACACTGTCAAACCCACACTGCCAAACCTACACTGCCACCTCTACACTGTCCACACCTACACTGCCCACACCTACACTGCCACACCCACACTGCCAAACCTATACTGCCACACCTACACTGCCCACACCTACACTGCCACACCTACACTGCCCACACCTACACTGCCACACCTACACTGCCAACACCTACACTGCCACACCCACACTGCCACACCTACAGTATGTTTCTATTTATGTATCTTCCTCTTTGTATATATAATGTCGTGACGAATAGGTAAAATTGGTCAATTAGCAAGAACTCATTTAAAATTAAGTCCTTTCTAAAAAAAATCTTATTCGTTTAAAGATTTTTTTTCATTTATGTTAATGCAAAAATTAATAATTTTGTACCAAAAGAACCTTAGAAAACTTACCTAACCTTATTATAACAAGCGCAATTTAATTTAGCCTAAACCAACTAAATATATTTTAGATAAGTTTTTAATAATTTAATATACAAACACAATGAAATATATTTTTTTTTCGTTAGGTTCAGAATAATTTTTGCAAATTTATTGCATACACAAATTTTTGCTTGCCTTATTCGGTAAGAGCGTTGCTATTTAACCCAAAATATCAAGTGTGTGTGTGTGTGTGTGTGTGTGTGTACTCGCCTAATTGTACTCAACTAATTGTGGCTGCAGGGGTCGAGACTCATCTCCTGGCCCCGCCTCTTCACTGTCCGCTACTGGGTCTCTTCTCTCCCTGCTCCATGAGTATGTGTGGTGTGGTGTGGTTGTGTGTTGTGTTTGTGTGTGTGGTGTGTGTGTGTTGTTGTGGTGTGTGTGGTGTGTGTGTGGGTGTGTGTGTGTGGGGTGTGTGTGTGTGTGTGTGTGTGTGGTGTGTGTGTGTGTGTGTGTGTGTGTGTGTGTTGTGTGTGTGTGTGTGTGTGTGTGTGTGTGTGGTGTGTGGTGTGTGTGTGTGGTGTGTGTGTGTGGTGTGTGTGTGTGTTATGTGTTGTGTGTGCTTCTTGTGTTTGTGTGTGGGTGTGTGTTGTCGGTGTATGTTTGGTGTGTTGTCTGAGTATGTGGGTGGTGTGTGTGCTCACTTTTTGGTTGCAGGTCGAGTCTGTCTCTGGCCCCGCCTCTTCACTGTTGCTACTGGTCCTCTCTTCCTGCTCATGAGCTTATCAAACCTTCTTAAAGCTGTGAATGGATCCTTCCTCCACTATCGCTTCCCAAGCTATTCCACTTCCTGACCAAATCTTGACTGAAGAAATATTTCTAACATCCCTTTTATTCATGGAGTCTTCAACTTCCAGTGTGACCCCTTGTTGCTGTGTCCCATCTCAGGAACATCTTGTCTCTGTCCACCTTGATCATTCCTCTCAGTATTTTATATGTCGTTATCATGTTCCCCTAACCTCCTGTCCTCCAATGTCGTCAGGTCGATTTCCCTTAACCTCTCCTTCGTAGGACAATCCCTTAGCTCTGGGACTAGTCTTGTTGCAAACCTTTGCACTTTCTCTAATTTCTGATGCTTGCTAGGTGTGGGTTCCAAACTGGTGCTGCATACTCCAGTATGGGCTTGACGTAATGGATACAGAGTCTGAATGATTCCTTGTGAGGTATTTGAAATGCTATTCTTAGGTTTGCCAGCGCCCGTATGCTGCAGCAGTTATCTGTTGATGTGCGCCTCAGGAGATGTGCCGGTATTATACTCACCCCAAGATCTTTTTCTTTGGGGAGGTTTGAGTCTCTTGGCCCCTAGACTACTACCTGTCTGCGGTCTTCTTTACCCTTCCCCGATATTCATGACTTTACATTTGCAGGGTTAATCCAGGAGCCAGTTACTGGACCAGGCTTGCAGCCTGTCCAGGTCTCCTTTGTAGTCCTGCCTGATCCTCGACGATTTGATTCTTCTCATTAACTTCACATCATCTGCAAACAGGGACACTTCTGAGTCTATCCCTTCCGTTGTCATTCACATATACAAAAACAGTACAGGTCCTAGGGACTGACCCTTGTGGAACTCCACTCGTCACAGGTGCCCACTCTGACATCTCGTCACGTACCATGACTCGTTGTTGCCTCCTGTCAGATATTCTCTGATCCATTGCAGTGCTTTTCCTGTTACGGTGCCTGATCTTCTAGCTTTTGCATAATCTCTTGTGAGGAACTGTGTCGAACGCCTTCTTGCAGTCCAAAAAAATGCAGTCTATCCACCCCTCTCTCTCGTGTCTTACTTCTGTTATCTTGTCATAAAACTCCAGTAGGTTTGTGACACAGGATTTTCCTTCCCTGAAACCATGCTGGTTGTCGTTTATAAGCTTGTCTTTCTAGGTGCTCCACCACTCTCCTCCTGATCTTCTCCATGACTTTGCATACTATACACGTCAGTGACACAGGTCTGTAGTTTAATGCCTCGTGTCTGTGTGTGTTAGTGTGTGTGTTAGTGTGTGTGTGTGTGTGTGTGTGCGTGTGCGTGTGTGTGTGTGTGTGTGTGTACTCACCTAGTTGTGGTTGCAGGGGTCGAGTCATAGCTCCTGGCCCCGCCTCTTCACTGGCCGCTACTGGGTCTCTCTTCCTTCGCCATGAGCCTTATCATACCTCTTCTTAAAGCTGTGAATGGATCCTTCCTCCACTACATCGCTTCCCAAGCTATTCCACTTCCTGACCACTCTGTGACTGAAGAAATATTTCCTAACATCCCTGTGATTCATCTGAGTCTTCAACTTCCAGCTGTGACCCCTTGTTGCTGTGTCCCATCTCAGGAACATTCTGTCTCTGTCCACCTTGTCAATTCCTCTCAGTATTTTATATGTCGTTATCATGTTCCCCCTTACTCTCCTGTCCTCCAATGTCGTCAGGTCGATTTCCCTTAACCTCTCCTCGTAGGACATACCCCTTAGCTCCGGGACTAGTCGTGTTGCAAACCTTTGCACTTTCTCTAGTTTATGTGCTTGGCTAGGTGTGGGTTCCAAACTGGTGCTGCATACTCCAGTATGGGCCTAACGTACACAGTGTACAGGGTTCTGAACGATTCCTTGTTAAGATATCGAAATGCTGTTCTTAGGTTTGCAAGGCGCCCGTATGCTGCAGCAGTTATTTGGTTGATGTGCGCCTCAGGAGATGTGCCCGGTGTTATACTCACCCCAAGATCTTTTTTCTTTTGTGAGGTTTGTAGTCTCTGGCCCCCTAGGCCGTACTCCGTCTGCGGTCTTCTTTGCCCTTCCCCAATATTCATGACTTTGCACTTGGTGGGGTTGAACTCCAGGAGCCAATTCCTTTACCAGGCTTGCAGCCTGTCCAGATTCCTTTGTAGTTCTGCCTGGTCCTCGTCCGATTGAATCCTTCTCATCAACTTCACATCATCTGCAAACAGGGACACTTCGGAGGTTATTACTTCCGTCGTGTCATTCACAAACACCAGAAACAGCACCGATCCTGGGACTGACCCCTGTGGAACCCCACTCGTCACAGACGCCCACTCTGACACCTCGCCACGTACCATGACTCGCTGCTGTCTTCCTGACAGGTATTCCCTGATCCATTGCAGTGCCTTCCCTGTTATCCCTGCCTGGTCCTCCAGCTTTTGCACTAATCTCTTGTGTGGAACTGTGTCAAACGCCTTCTTACAGTCCAAGAAAATGCAATCTACCCACCCCTCTCTCTCTTGTCTTACTGCTGTCACCCTGTCATAGAACTCCAGTAGGTTTGTGACACAGGATTTCCCGTCCCTGAAACCGTGTTGACTGCCGTTCATAAGCTCATTCCTTTCTAGGTGTTCCTGTGTGTGTGTGTGTACTCACCTAATTGTGGTTGCAGGGGTCGAGACTCAGCTCCTGGCCCCCGCTTCTTCGCTGTCCGCTACTGGGTCTCTGCTCTCCCTGCTCCATGAGCTTTATCATACCTCGTCTTAAAACTATGTATGGTTCCTGCCTCCACTATATCTTTCTCTAGACTATTCCACTTCCTGACTACTCTGTGGCTGAAGAAATGCTTCCTAACATACCTTTGACTCATCTGAGTCTTCAGCTTCCAGTTGTGTCCCCTTGTTTCTGTGTTCCCTCTCTGGAACATCCTGTCCCTGTCTACCTTGTCGATTCCCCGCAGTATTTTGTATGTCGTTATCATGTCTCCTCTGACCCTTCTTTCCTCCAGTGTTGTTAGTCCTATTTCCTCAACCTTTCTTCATAGGACAGACCCCTGAGTTGTGGAACTAGCCTTGTCGCAAACCTTTGCACTTTCTCTAGTTTCTTTACGTGCTTGACCAGGTGTGGGTTCCAGACTGGTGCTGCATATTCTAGTATGGGCCTGACGTACACGGTGTACAGTGTCTTGAACGATTCCTTGTTTAGGTAACGGAACGCTAATCTTAGGTTTGCCAGTCGCCCATATGCTGCCGCAGTTATCTGGTTGATGTGTGCCTCCGGAGACGTACTTGGCGTTATACTCACCCCAAGGTCTTTCTCCTTTGCCGAGGTTTGTAGCCCTTGTCCACCTAGCCTGTACTCTGTCAGCGGTCTTCTTTGTCCTTCTCCGATCTTCATGACTTTGCATTTGGTGGGATTGAATTCGAGAAGCCAGTTGCTAGACCAGATGTCAAGCTTGTCCAGGTCTGTTTGAAGTCCTGCGTGGTCCTCTTCCGATGTGATTCTCCTCATTAATTTCACATCATCTGTGTGTGTGTGTGTGTGTGTGTGTGTGTGTGTCAGAGCAGGATAGGCGCCACTCAATCTTTACTGAGGATAATTTCATTGAGATTAACACCTCATTCCTGAACGCTGACTCTCTCTGGTTATCCCTGGATTACTCCAGGGATATCACTGAGCATGGAGCTCTTCTGGGATTATCCCTACACCAGTGTAAGTGTGAAGCAGCTTCCTCTAAATAAGGCATCTCTATTAGCTGCACGTATTGCGCAGGATTACACATATTGCACAGGGATTACACGTATTGCACAAAGTTTACACGTATTGCACAAGAATAGTACGTATTACACGTATTTTGTAAACATTGCTAGCATTAAGCAAGGATTGCACGTATTTTGAAAGTATTTAACTTGCCTTGAAAATAGTACACCTGAAAGTCTTACGCGTACCTTGAAAGTCTTATGCGTACCTTGAAAGTCTTATGCCTACCTTGAAAGTCTTACGCGTACCTTGAAAGTCTTACGCGTTCCTTGAAATCTTACGCGTACCTTGAAAGTCTTATGCGTACCTTGAAAGTCTTACGCTACCTTGAAAGTCTTACGTGTACCTTGAAAGTCTTACGTTCTTGAAATCTTACGCGTACCTTGAAAGTCTTACGCGTACCTTGAAAGTCTTACGCGTACCTTGAAAGTCTTACGCGTACCTTGAAAGTCTTACGCCTACCTCTAAAGTCTTACGCGTACCTTGAAAGTCTTACGCGTTCCTTGAAATCTTACGCGTACCTTGAAAGTCTTACGCGTACCTTGAAAGTCTTACGCCTACCTTGAAAGTCTTACGCGTACCTTGAAAGTCTTACGCGTTCCTTGAAATCTTACGCGTACCTTGAAAGTCTTACGCGTACGTTGAAAGTCTTACGCGTACCTTGAAAGTCTTACGCCTACCTTGAAAGTCTTCCACCTACCTTGATCGTCCCATGACTTACGTCTTCACGCTGGTCAACAAATTACAACGTTTTATGTAGTTGACAAAGCAACATAGGTTTTTCAAACTAACTTTTGTGAGCTGGTCACCAACCTGTGCCAGTTTACTCTCTCTCATCTAAGATTTTTGTGAAAGGATCAATATTTTGGCTATTTAGGGTTGAACCATATGATGTGTTATCTAACACACAAGGGTGTTATATTGTGCAGTGATCTGTGTTGTTTGTGCAGTGATGTGTGTGTGTGGTTTGTGCTCTGATGTATATGTGGATTGTGAAGTGATGTACCTACCTACCATGGTGTGGGTACCTACCTACCATTGTGTGGGTACCTACCTGCCATGGTGTGGGTACCTACCTACCATGGAGTGGGTATCTACCTACCATGGAGTGGGTATCTACCTACCATGGAGTGGGTATCTACCTACCATGGTGTGGGTACCTACCTACCATGATGTGGGTACCTACCTACCATTGTGTGGGTACCTATCTACTATGGTGTGGGTATCTACCTACCATGGTGTGGGTACCTACGTACCTTGGTGTGGGTACCTACCTACCATGGTGTTTGAACCTACCTACCATGATTGGGTACCTACCTACCATTGTGTGGGTACCTACCTACCATGGTGTGGGTATCTACCTACCATGGAGTGGGTATCTACCTACCATGGAGTGGGTATCTACCTACCATGGTGTGAGTACCTACCTACCATGATGTGGGTACCTACCTACCATGGTGTGGGTATCTACCTACCATGGTGTGGGTACCTACGTACCATGGTGTGGGTACCTACCTACCATGGTGTGGGAACCTACCTATCATGGATTGGGTACCTACCTACCATTGTGTGGGTACCTACGTACCATGGTGTGGGTACCTACATACCATGGTGTGGGCACCTACCTACCATGGTGTGGGCACCTACCTACCATGGTGTGTGTATATACATGCCATAGTGTGGGTACCTACTTACCATGGTTTGGGTATCTACCTACCATGGTGTGGGTATATACATACCATAGTGTGGTTACCTACCTACCATGGTGTGGGTACCTACCTACCGTGGTGTGGGTACCTACCTACCGTGGTGTGGGTACCTACCTACCATGGTGTGGGTACCTACCTACCATTGTGTGGGTACCTACCTGCCATGGTGTGGGTACCTACCTACCATGGAGTGGGTATCTACCTACCATGGAGTGGGTATCTACCTACCATGGAGTGGGTATCTACCTACCATGGTGTGAGTACCTACCTACCATGATGTGGGTACCTACCTACCATTGTGTGGGTACCTACCTACCATAGTGTGGGTACCTACATACCATGGTGTGGGCACCTACCTACCATGGTGTGTGTATATACATGCCATAGTGTGGGTACCTACTTACCATGGTTTGGGTATCTACCTACCATGGTGTGGGTATATACATACCAGTGTGGTTACATACCTACCATGGTGTGGGTACCTACCTACCGTGGTGTGGGTACCTACCTACCGTGGTGTGGGTACCTACCTACCGTGGTGTGGGTACCTACCTACCATGGTGTGGGTACCTACCTACCATGGTGTGGGTACCTACTTACCATTGTGTGGGTATCTACCTACCATGGTGTGGGTACCTACCTTCCATGGTGTGGGTATCTACCTTCCATGGTGTGGGTATCTACCTTCCATGGTGTGGGTATCTACCTTCCATGGTGTGGGTATCTACCTACTATGGTGTGGGTATCTACCAACCATGGTGTGGGTATCTACCAACCATGGTGTTGGTACCTACCTACCATGGTGTGGGTATCTACCTACCCCATGGTGTGGGTACCTACCTATAATGGTGTGGGTATCTACATACCATGGTTTGGGTATCTACATCTCATTGTGTGGGTATCTACCTACTATGGTGTGGTATCTACCTACCATGGTGTGGGTACCTACCTACCATGGTGTGGGTATCTACCTACCATAGTGTGGGTACCTACCTACCATGGTGTGGAGTATCTTCATACCATGGTGTGGGTACCTACCATGGTGTGGTAACCTACCTACCATGATGTGGGTACCTACCTACCATGGTGTGGGTACCTACCTACCATGGTGTGGAAACCTACCATGGTGTGAGTACCTACCTACCATGGTGTGGGTATCTACATACCATGGTGTGGGTACCCACAAAATGTTATGGGTACCTACCTACCATGGTGTGGGTATCTATTTCCCATTGTGTGGGTATCTACCTACCATGGTGTGGGTACCTACCTACCATAGTGTGGATACCTACCTACCATGGTGTGGGTACCTACCTACCATGGTGTGGAAACCTACCTACCATGGTGTGAGTACTTACCTACCATGGTGTGGGTACCCACAAAATAGTATGGGTACCTACCTACCATGGTGTGGGTATCTACCTACCATGGTGTGGGTACCTACCTACCATGGTGTGGGTATCTACCTACCATGGTGTGGGTACCTACCATGGTGTTGGGTATCTACATACCATGGTGTGGGGTATCTACCTACCATGGTGTGGGTACCTACCTACCATGGTGTGGATACCTACCTACCATGGTGTGGGTACCTACCTACCATGGTGTGGAAACCTACCTACCATGGTGTGAGTACTTACCTACCATGGTGTGGGTACCCACAAAATAGTATGGGTACCTACCTACCATGGTGTGGGTATCTACCTACCATGGTGTGGGTACCTACCTACCATGATGTGGGTACCTACCTACAATGGTGTGGGTACCTACCTACCATGATGTGGGTACCTACCTAGCATGGTGTGGGTACCTACCTACTATGGTGTGGGTATCTACCTACCATGGTGTGGGTACCTACCTACCATGATGTGGGTACCTACCTACCATGATGTGGGTACCTACCTACCATGGTGTGGGTACCTACCATGGTGTTGGGTATCTACATACCATGGTGTGGGTATCTACCTACCATTGTGTGGGTACCTACCTACCATGGTGTGGATACCTACCTACCATGGTGTGGGTACCTACCTACCATGGTGTGGAAACCTACCTACCATGGTGTGAGTACTTACCTACCATGGTGTGGGTACCCACAAAATAGTATGGGTACCTACCTACCATGGTGTGGGTATCTACCTACCATGGTGTGGGTACCTACCTACCATGATGTGGGTACCTACCTACCATGGTGTGGGTACCTACCTACAATGGTGTGGGTACCTACCTACCATGATGTGGGTACCTACCTACCATGGTGTGGGTACCTACCTACCATGGTGTGGGTATCTACCTACCATGGTGTGGGTACCTACCTACCATGGTGTGGGTACCTACCTACCATGGTGTGGGTATCTACCTACCATGGTGTGGGTACCTACCTACCATTATGTGGGTACCTACCTAATTGGATGTGGGTACCTACCTACCATGGTGTGGGTACCTACCTACCATGATGTGGGTACCTACCTACCATGGTGTGGGTACCTACCTACCATGGTGTGGGTATCTACCTACCATGGTGTGGGTACCTACCTACCATGGTGTGGGTACCTACCTACCATGGTGTGGGTATCTACCTACCATGGTGTTGGTACCTACCTACCATGATGTGGGTACCTACCTACCATGATGTGGGTACCTACCTACCATGGTGTGGGTACCTACCTACCATGGTGTGGGTACCTACCTACCATGGGTTGGCAGGTAGAGCTCAAACAGCAACAAAAGTTTGTTGCATGAGGCAGTTGCAGACTCGTGTTTGGCGGTGTTTGTTGCACATGCTAACTCACCATAAGACTTTCCAACATTGTCTTGAAGCTGTGTGATGGATGTACAAGCATGTTGATCTGAGCTCATCGTGTACACACTCTCAAAGTTAGTTTACCAGCCAACTTGAGAAGCCTAGCGTGGTATATATATAAATATATATATATATAAATATATATATATATATATATATATATGTAATGTGTGTGTGCTATAAAAAAAATGTAATATTTAGGCGAGACTTTCTGACGATTTAAGAGTAAAGTTTTAGGCAGCGAGCAGTTTAGAACTAAGTGGAATAATCACTGTTAAAGTGTCACCCATTTGACTGTCTTACAAACACTAATTCTGACTGTTACTAAGAGGATGAGCTTGGTGGTAAGTTTGTACGTGTTGATGGGCAGATAGTGATGCGTACTCACGTAATTGTAGTTGCAGGGGTTGGGTCTCAGCTCCTGGACTGCGTCTCTCTGGTGCTGAATACCTCATACGGTTTTACCGCTTTGCAACAATGTCATAATTGGTGATGGTCATCTTCCAATGGTGTATTTACTATTGTGTGTGTGTGTGTGTACTCACCTAATTGTGGTTGCAGGAATCGAGTCATAGCTCCTGGCACCGCCTCTTTACTGGTCGCCACTAGGTCCACTCTCTCCCTGCTCCATGAGCTTTATCATACCACTTCTTAAAGCTATGTATGGTTCCTGCTTCCACTACATTTGACAACTCTGTGGCTAAAGAAATACTTCTTAGCATCCCTGAGTTTTCAACTTCCGGTTGCGACCCCTTCTTGTTGTGTCCCATCTCTCAAACATTCTGTCCCTATCCACCCTGTCAGTCTCTCTCAGCATTTTATATGTTGTTATCATATCCCCCCTATCCCTCCTGTCTCCAGTGTCATCCTCGTAGGACAATCCCCTTAGCTCCAGGACTAGTCTTGTTGCAAACCTTTGCACTTTCTCTAATTTCTTGACGTGCTTGACCGGGTGTGGGTTCCATACTGGTGCTGCAGACTCCAATATGGGCCTGATATACATGGTGTACAGAGTCTTGAACGATTCCTTACTGAGATGACGTAACGTCATTCTCAGGTTTGCCAGGCGCCCGTGTGTGCGCCCACCCGTGTGTGCGCCCGCCCGTGTGTGCGCCCGCCCGTGTGTGCGCCCACCCGTGTGTGCCCCCGCCCGTGTATGTGTGTGTGTGTGTGTGATATTTCTATGTTGTATATGGTATTGTGTGAAGCGGTAAACCCGTGTGTGACACTGAGCAGATGGAGTGATGGAGACACTATATCCGCGCTCCACTAATATCTCGGGGACAACAACCTTGCTACAAACTTAATATTAATGCTAGGTAATATTAACTATTATTATTATTACTATTTAATATTAGTATTAACCACTATTACTAATAATGATAAGAAAATAAGAAGAACGAATTTAATAATTAAAAAATAATTATAATGGCCCACCTGTTATTATTATTATTATTATTATTATTATTATGTAGTAGTAGTAGTAGTAGTAATAGTAGTGTTATTAGTATTATATAATTATTACTATTACTAGTAGTAGTAGTATTAGTAATTATTATTATTATTATTATTATTAGTAGTAGTAGTAGTAGTAGTAATAGTAGTGTTATTAGTATTATATAATTATTACTATTACTAGTAGTAGTAGTAGTAGTAATAGTAGTGTTATTAGTATTATATAATTATTACTATTACTAGTAGTAGTAGTATTAGTAATTATTATTATTATTATTATTATTATTATTGTTGTTGTTGTTGTTATTGCTATTTCCATTATTCATGTGGAAGCGGTAAACCCGTTTGAATCATGGGTGTTAAGCAAGTTTGATCTGAGGAAAATCAAGGGAGCTTCAGTGCCTTGGATCAAGGCCCTTGACTAGCATCAAGGCACCAGTCCTCCTTGAAGACATTTCCACTTATAATTTGCACTTAATAGCACTTAGAAGACTAATTATTGTCACTTAAATAACTTAATAGCACTAATTATTGTTACTTAAATTACAGTGGACCCTCGGTTTTCGTTCACCTCCCAACTCGAACAATTATGTAAGTGTATTTTTGTAAGTGCTTTTGTAAGTGTATTTTTGGGGGTCTGAAATGACTAATCTAACTTACATTTGTACTTATGGGAACAAATTCGTTCGGTAACGACACTTAAACAGCATTCTGGGAAGAATTTTCAACGAAAACCGAGGGTCCACTGTATTTAATATCACTTAAAACACTTATTCTTGTTACTTAAATCACTTAATAACACTTAAAATTCTTGTCACTTAGACACTTAACACTTACTGAAGAACCTCACTGCTGTCACTTAAAGCACTTTTTGGATCATAAGACACTTACTCTTGCCACTTAAGTTACTTAATAGCACTTACAACACCTCTGTCAGTCATACAATTGTTGTACGTAAGTAAAATGTGTTTGTTATCAAGGACACAGACAACGTGTGTTTGTTATCAAGGACACAGACAACGTGTGTTTGTTTTCAAGGACACAGATAACGTGTGTTTGTTATCAAGGACACAGACAACGTGTGTTTGTTATCAAGGACACAGACAACATGTGTTTGTTATCAAGGACACAGACAACGTGTGTTTGTTATCAAGGACACAGACAACGTGTGTTTGTTATCAAGGACACAGACAACGTGTGTTTGTTATCAAGGACACAGACAACGTGTGTTTGTTATCAAGGACACAGACAACGTACAAAAATCAACGTCGGAACAGTAAGTACACGCGTTACTTTCCGACGTTCTGGCCCTTCTTAGTTTTCTAGCAGCTTTAAGTTAGATAAAGTTAGGTCGGGTTCTATTAATGACATGGGCGACGCTTTGGGACATTTATTGTCGAAACGTTTCGCCCGTGTAGCAGACTTTTTCAGTCAAATACAGACCATTATAAAACTGGAGAAATGAAGAGGTAGTTTGAGGTGATCAGTCCCTCAGTCTTGATGCAAGAAGGTCACTCACATGCTGAGGGACTGATCACCTCAAACCAGCTCAGCCTTGATGCAAGACGGTCAATCTCTGGCTAAAGGACTGATCTCAAAATTACCTCTCCACTCCTACTGTCTTCATTATTGTAATCACCTCTGTATTCGACTGAAGAAGTCTGCTACGCAGACGAAACGTTTCTATAATGAAGATTTCTAAATATTGTGCTTGTGTTGTGCTCATCAATTTTTCGTCCTTATTTTTCATTAATAAGTTAGGTTATGTTAGGTTAATTTAGGTTAGGTTAGGTTATGTTAGATTAGGTTAAGTTAATTTAGGTTAGGTTAGGTTAATCTAGATTAGGTTAGGTTAATTTAGGTTAGGTTAGGTTAATTTAGGTTAGGTTAGATTAATTTAGGTTAGTTTGAGTTTCTTGGGTTATGTTAGGTTAGGTTAATTTAGGTTAGGTAAGATTAATTTAGGTTAGGTTAGATTAGTTAGATTAGGTTAATTTAGGTTAGGTTAAGGTTTCTTCGGTTAGGTTACGTTAGGTAAGTAAGGTTAGGCTAGATTAGTAAGATTACGTATTTTAGTGTGGGCGTGGGTGGTAGTTGTGGTTGTGGGTGGTGACTGTGGGCGTGGGTGGTAGTCGTGGTTGTGGGTGGTGACTGTGGGCGTGCGTAGTAATTGTGGTTGTGGGTGGTGACTGGGTCGTGGGGTGGTAGTTGTGGTGGGTGGTGAATGGGTCGTGGGTGGTAGTTGTGGTTGTGACTGTGGGCGTGGGTGATAGTTGTGGTTGTGGGTGGTGACTGGGTCGTGGGTGGTAGTTGTGGTTGTGGGTGGTGAATGGGTCGTGGGTGGTGGTTGTGAGTGATGACTGTGGGTTGTGAGTGTAGATGTGTGGGTGTGTAGCATTAGTTTGTTATGGGTGGTGGGTGGCGTGGGTGGTGGGTGGCGTGGGTGGGCAGCTGCTGTCCTGCAGTGATCCAGGTTGAACAGCTCCTGGTCTATTTTTGGTATCTTCTGCTACTGGAACATTTTGGAAGCTTGGGATGTGTTTCCCATGACCCTAATATCACCCCTCCTTCAGCCTCATGACGTCAGCCCTTCTACAAGACCAAATTCTCTGAACGAAGTAGATTCCCAGTCTGGAGCGCCACGCTGATTGGTCAAGCCGTTGACGTCAAAGGCGTCCTGTGACCCCATTGGTGGCACGAGAGCGTAACAATCAATAGTTTAGGGAAGGCGCAACCAATCACGGCAGACGTTACATTCCCATCCGCTCTGAATAGATGAAAGAAAGTGTGAATCGGAACGCGTAGGAGGACGGTGTGCGCGCATGCCAGACAGGTATATAAGGCATGGAGAGAGACGTGCGTTCACTCATACTCACAGAGCAACAAGGAAGTGACTCGCAACACAAGCACACATCAGCGCCCCGACTCTCGCAGCAACACTCGTCGTCTTGTGTTACTCTCTGGACTTGAGAAACTTTGTAAACAAAGTGAGAAACTTATTAGTGATACGTGACAGGGCTGAGCTACTCTTGGGAACTTGTTAATTATAAAGGTAAGAATATTATATGTGTGTGTATGTGTGTGTGTGTGCAGAGACTTCAACGCTGGTGGTGGTAGTGTCTGCTGAGAGCTGCTGCTCGCAGACACTATCACACATATTCCTATCACATATTATTTACCATTTACCTACCTGAAAACACGTGCATAAGTTTAACTAGAACTATATTACGTTTTGTCTCAATACACTGTTATATGTGGGATAACTGGGCTGTCTCCCTGCTCAAAATTACATGTTAGTCTTGAAAAAAAGTTAGTATTTGCTTCCGCATGTGTGTTCTAAAGTGGAATATAATTAGTGTTGTACACGTGCACCTAGATAGCAGCACTTTACAGTTATCTAGGTGACGGGGTTAGATTTTCCTCGGGAAAAAGCCTCCTGAAGTGTATTTTTCTTATTTATCAAATAAGAAAAATACACTTCAGGGGAAACGGATGATTTTCATCAAGAATTACGAAGTCTCAATACTGTGGCTGCAACAGTTCACCAAAATCCTTCATTTAGGAGAGGGACATTATGACGCCGTTTCGCTCTCTCCTGGACCACTGTCAGGTCATAACGAACTTGACAGTGGCGTTGTGACTCGACGGACCGACACGTCGTTATAAGGTTCGTCTCCTAAGTGTTGGTTTGTGATGCGTTGGTTGAAGGAGGGAGCCGAGGTAAGATGCGCTCTCTGACGCGTTGTAGCGTAGGCCAAAGTGTTAACACAGACTCGGCATCACTCAGGTAACTGTTGATCTTATGAAAAACTACGACGGCAGCATCCCACCCTTCCCCAGGCCTCACACCGCCACTCAGACTATTAAGTAGAGCACGGGTAAGCCAGCGGTCCCCTACGAAGCCTGTGTTCGTAAACACTACCTTGCTTAAGTTGGCGTTTCTAATCGCATTATTAGGCCTACTGAATAAGTCATCATGTGTCTAAAACCCGCGGGTCACCGTGTCACTAAAGCCCGCGTCAGGTAACGCCCTTGACGCATAAATCAACAATTCTCCGGGGCTAAGTAAGTTTATTTATGTACAGGTACACATAAATACACTTACACAAATTATCATACATAGTAACATGTGTGTAAATCACCAAGAAAGTCAGACACAGTGACTTATTTCGATTAGGGTCCTAAAATAGGCTAGCGTCCCACACACCACCACCCGGGTTATATATAGCGTGTCGCTAGTTTTTTTCTTTAAAGGTCGGAGCAGCTAAATCGGGACTGGTCCTCCATGATTGATCCCTACCTGCCCCGGCCCTCAGGTGTGCCGCACTCTATCACCAACTTCCATAAATTACTCTCGTTTTTTCTTCTTCGAAGATATATTTTGACGGTGGGTTTGGTGACGTGTGTTCCTGTATACTTCCTCTTCCAGTGGGGTTGAAAGGAGGGGAAAATCACCTATTTTTTCCGAGGTTTCGCCCACAGTGAGACGTTACCAGGCGCCCGGTAAGTCCCAAGTCGCAGAAACAAATCAAATCTGTGTGGGTGAAAAGTCAAGGTCTTGTACCGTAGGTGAAACGAATATGACGTGGCAAAGTAAATCTCAAGTGGGCAAAACATGGTTTATAAAGCTTTTCCCCGCTTTATTCTCTTCTTATTGGATAGTTGTTTAAATACTTAGTTCCGGTGGATTGCATTCAAAGAATGAAATAGTGACTGGAATTCAAAGCAACTTAGAGCCTCACGCTAAACCCGTGAGGGTCATTCACCACAGCGAGCGGAACAGGCTCAATCCTGCTTCCCTGGTAGCAACGCATATACAGAAACACACATATATACATACACCCATATATATACACATACAAACACACGCATATGCACACCTATACACACACACACATACATACACACACCACACATACACATATACACCACACATACACACACATACATACATACACCACACATACACATATACACCACACATACACATATACACACACACATATACACACATACATACATACACACACATACACACACACACATACACACACCCCACACACACACACACACACCACACACACACTACACACACCCCACACACACACCATCACACACACACTACACACACTACACACACACATCACACACACACACATACACACACACAAGGCACACATACACATACATACACACACATACACACACTCACACATACACATACATACACACACACACATACACGCACACATACACACACACACATACACACACATACACACATACACATACATACACACACACACATACACGCACGCACACACCCCACACATACACACACACATACACACACATACACACACACACATATATGCACACACACATACACACACACATACCTCACTAACAATCATTCAAGACTCCTATACCATATACGCAGCCCAACCAGTATGCAGCACCATTTGAACCCACACCTGGTCAAGCACGTCAAGAAATTAGAGAAAGTGCAAAGGTTTGCAACAAGACTAGTCCCAGAGCTAAGGAATTGTCCTACGAAGAAAGGTTAAGGAAATCGGTCTGACGACACTAGAGGACAGGAGGGTTAGGGAGACATGATAACGACATATAAAATACTGCGAGGAATAGATAAGGTGGACAGAGACAAGATGTTCCAGAGAGGGACACAGAAACAAGGGGTCACAATTGGAAGTTGAAGACTCCTATGAGTCAAAGGGATGTTAGAAGTATTTCTTCAGTCATAGAGTTGTCAGGAAGTGGAATAGCCTAGAGAGCGACGTAGTGGAGGCAGGAACCATACATAGTTTAAGACTAGGTTTGATAAAGCTCATGGAGCAGGGAGAGAAGGACCTAGTAGCAATCAGTGAAGAGGCGGGGCCAGGAGCATGACTCGACCCCTGCAACCACAAATAGGTGAGTACAAATAGGTGAGTACATACACACACACATACACACACCGCACCCCCCCCACACACACACATACACACACGCACGCACACACCCCACACACACACACACACACACACCTTCACGACACTGGAGGATAGGAGGGATTGTGGGGACATGATAACATATAAAATACTGAGAGGAATTGAGACGGTGGACAGAGACAGGGTGTTCCAGAGATGGGACACAGCAACAAGGGGTCACAATTGGAAGTTGAAGACTCAGATGAGTTACAGGGATGTTAGGAAGTATATCTTCAGTCACAGAGTTGTCTGGAAGTGGAATAGTCTAGGAAGTGATGTAGTGGAGGCAAGATCCATACATAGCTTTAAGAAGAGGTACGATAAGGCTCTTGGAGCAGGGAGAGAGTGGACCTAGTAGCGACCAGTGAAGTGGTGGGGCCAGGAGCTGTGAATCGACCCCTGCAACCACAAATATTTGAGTACAAATAGGTGGGTACACCCCCACACATACACACACACACACACACACACACACACACACACACACACACACACACACCTTCAACCATTACCTTGCCGGAGTTTCGGACGTAAGGGGTCGAGCCTCCCTCCCCCTCTCACGCTGACCCACGCGGCTTTAGCGCTCCCTGCGCCACTCCACAATCACAATCAAGACAATCAACTCCCCCCTCCCCCCCAAGCAACTGCAGTCTTACTGCTGTCTAATTAACAATCCCCACTCGTTAACTGGGGTTGTGGTCACGCGACTCGTTTAACCACATCAATAAAGCTCTACACAGAGCGAAACGTTCTCATAATGCTCCACACAGTGCGAAGCTTTCTCATTAAAGCTCTACACAGATAGAAACGTTCTCAATAAAGCTCTACACAGAGCGAAACCTTTTCAGTACAGCTCTACACAGAGCGAAAAGTTGTCTCCATAAAGCTCTACACAGCGAAATGTTGTCGCCATAAAGCTCTACACAGAGCGAAACGTCGCCATAAAACTCTTCACAACGAAACATTGTCGTCATAAAGCTCTAAACGGCGAAATGTTGTCGCCATAAAGCTCTACACAGCTCGAAGGTGTCCCAGTAAAGCTCTACTCAGCTAAAAGTTGTCCCAATAACGCTCTTCACACCTAAAAGCTGTTTAAAAAAAGCTCTACACAGAGCGAAACGTTCTCAATAAAGCTCTACCTAGAGCGAAACGTTCTCAATAAAGCTCTACACAGAGCGAAACGTTCTCAATAAAGCTCTACACGGAACGAAACTTTCTCAGTAAAGCTCTACACAGCGAAGCGTTCTCGATAAAGTTCTACACAGAACGAAACGTTCTATATAAAGCTCTATACAGAATGAAACGTTCTCGATAAAAACTCTACATAGAGCGAAACGTTCTCGATAAAAGCTCTACATAGAGCGAAACGTTCTCGATAAAAGCTCTACATAGAGCGAAACGTTCTCGATAAAAGCTCTACATAGAGCGAAACGTTCTCGATAAAGCCTCTTTTGCATTTTCTCCGTTCATGGCTTTGTATCAGCCTGGCGGCAGCTTTATTAAGAGACTTATCAATAAAGTGGCTTTACAGAAGTGAGTACATTATTGTTCGTTATATGTGGAAGGGCGAAACGTTTCCAAATATATATATATATATATATATATATATATATATATATATATATATATATATATATATATATATATATATATATATCGTGCCGAATAGGTAAAACTTGCTATTTTGGCTTAAATAGCAATGCTCTTCTTGCCGAATAAGGCAGCCGAAAATTTGTGTATGCAATAATTTCGGAAAAGACATTTTGAACCTAACGAACAAAATATAATTCATTGTGTTTGTTTATTATTAAATTATTGTAAACTTATCTAGGATTAGGCTAAATTAAATTGCGCTTGTTATGATAAGGTTAGGTAAGTTTTCTAAGGTTCTTTTGGTACAAAATTATTAATTTTTTGAATTACCATAAATGAAAAAAAAATGTATCTTTAAACGTATAAGAGAAAATTTTAGAACGGACTTAATTTTAAATGAGTTCTTGCTAATTGACCAGTTTTGCCTATTCGGCACCACTATATATATATATATATATATATATATATATATATATATATATATATATATATATATATATATATATATATATATATATATATATACAAATTTTTGTGGATAAGCTGCTTTTTTCTGGCTTGTGTAGTTAGCATGTTGAGCTAGCGGGTTGAAAGTGACCTTGTGACCTTGTGACCTTGGCTTGCATGTTTGGTACGACCGTGCGCGTGTGTGCGCGCGCGCGTGTGTGTGTGGAGGACCCTAAGCCCTGACATCGCATCATTTTGCGTCTTATCGACACGAAATCGGACCTTACGTTTTGTGATTACTGGGGGAATTAAAACGTGTTACAAGAATTAGTTTTTTTTTTTACCTACCAGGGCGGAAGTCGTGTTTAGCGTCCGTTATCACCTCGTAAATTAGGGAGAGAGGGCTGTGATTGGCTAAATAATGAGCGAAACTGAGTGAGACAGTTGTAGGGAGGGAGAGGCTTTTTTGTGTGTGTGTGACAGCGTTTCGGACTGTGTAGGTCTTTTTCGAGTCATGTTTCGCTCTTTACTGGGCTTTATTAAAGTCACTTTTCGCTCTGTGTAAAGGTTAAGTCATTGACTTAAAGCGCTATATAGAGCGAAACTTAACTTGATAAAGCTCCACATATGGCGGAACTTGACTTTATAAAGCTCTACACAGGTCGAAAAGTTGCACCTCTATCTTTTACTTCATTACAGTGACCAGCCCTTAATTAAGGGAGGTTCCTTGACGCTAGTGAGGGGTTCTTGATCCAAGAACCCCCGTACGCTGGGGTAGAAGTCAACACCACCTTGACTCTTACTCTCTGTTCTCCAGATGGAAACAAGTAAGGTCCTGACGTCCCTGTTGGTGCTGACACTGACAGGACCAACCCTGGGTTACCCCTACACCAGGGCCGTGGCATCCAGGAGCAGCGGGCGTGGCCGGGAGCAGCTACTAGACGCGGGGCTAGGAGACTACCTGCTAGGCTATACTGACGACCAGTATGTACTCCCAGAGTACACTCCCAGCAAGCGTTACACATATGCAGCACAGCGACCCAGAATAAATGCTGTAAGTATTATGGCAACGCGGCTATTGGATGAATGATGGTGAATGTGTTTTCTTCTTTGAATCACAGTAACTTGCTGGAAGATAATTATGGCCAAGACAGCTATCAAGTGAATAATGGTGAATGTGTTTCCTTTTCTGTACCATTAAAAAAAATCCATTTTCTCCACTAGGAGACCCTGGCAGCACTACTGCCGTTCCTGACCGCCGCCAGGAACGACTATGTCTACGACTACAACACTTACAACGACGATGACGGCACTTGGTATGACACCTCGGTTAATGACGACCTGGCAGACACCGTCACCACTGACGACTCTGCCTCCTCCCTGCTGCCCATGTTGCTGGAGCGACGACCTCTGAGGTAAGACCACCTCGCTCACGACCTCTCTGGAGAGACCAACTCACTCTCCTGGTCTTACCTGTGATGCAGTAATACACTATTGCACTCGTGGTGTTTCTCTTGGTGTAGTCATACATTATAACGTAAAATCAATATCGCCACACTTGTCAGTCACTCATCAACATTTCGCAAGTAACCGAAGTGTGCTTATATCCCCCACACTGTGTTTCAACCCTTCATACTGTGTTTCGATCCTTCAAACTGAGATCGAAACACTCGCAGTTTTGTTTCCTGTACATTTTCAAAATTAGTATTTTTTCTCTGAGTGCCTGACGTAATGTTTATTGTTGCTCTTGGACTTCTTTGAGAATTGAAGAGTAGTTCCTCCCCCATCAGGTACTCTCTGGAGGACCTGGAGAACATGGAGCGGGAGGCCGCAATGGAAGAAAATACAGAGAACCAACTCCACGAACTCATGGCAAAGAAGGTGATTATTATTATTATTACTACTACAACAACAACATTTTTTCTAGGCACTGAATCCGTAAATGTTATATAGATCCTTGGGACTAAGAGGCAGTTTGCTTGGATCCCAGAATTCCTTCGATAAGGAGGGAACAGAAGTTGAAACTAGCACTCAACACTTGCGTTTTATTACTGAAACTCTACACTGACACGCTTGCCAAATAATAATTTAGACTAATTTGATAATTTGAGATATAATGATGATTCATGTGGTGGCAGGGGAAGTAGAATATTCAGACGACCTCGAAGAGAATTCTCTTTAATTCTCCTCGATGTCATTTAATTTACTTCTAGAGACCGAGACCTCCCTTTTTAAAATAAATTTTTATTTATTTTACAGAACATTAAGCGAACTAACATGCCCATGCTAGGAGGTCACGTTGCTATTAGTCCAAGACTACTGAGGAAGGGGCAGAAGGAAGAGGCTTACGACATCCCAGCCACCTCCGTCAGACGACCAGTCTTTGCCCGCACACTCACCACCCAGCCAGAAGAACAGGTAAACACACACTTCTCAAATGTCGACCGGATCCTTTGGGATATAACTTCAGAGCCTCAGTATTAAGATTTCGACCTCAAAGATATTTCTAAGGGCTGAGACTTTAGTCTCAGATAAATTAATTTAGATTCTAAGAATAGAGAATTTGACCTAAAGAAAATTCAAACACTAATAATTGTAACTGCAAGATCGAACATTCAGAAGCTAAGAACTGAGACTTCAATATCAAACATTTAGAAGCTAGGAATTGAGACTTCTATCTCAGATTAGATTTTGCCACCGAAGTGGCTAGTTTATTGTGCACCCCATATCCATCTTGTGGAGGGTAGAGCAAGAACACTAGGATACAGCAGCGGCCTAGTAACTAAGCCACAAATGTCTTAGCGGGAGTACATCTGGATTTATTTCTACAGCTGGCCTATCAGTTGCAAGCAAATTTAAGAAATTTACTTAATATGTCTGGTATCTTATTTCCATTAATAAGATATCTTGACATATCACAATTAAGCACAAAGTGATCCAATTAGTAACCATAGGGCTGGCCACATACTTGCATTTGTGCATATGGTTGGATCATCATCTGTATACCCGACAAACTGCCAGAAATACTTGTAACCAACCCTAAGCCTGGCCACTACAACATCAGTAGGTCTGTTCACATTGCAAGTTGCTAAATAAACGTACTTATCAACGTTCCTGTTATAGTGAGTGATAGATCTACTCAGGCTTTTAACTGATTTCTTATAATATCCACTTTCATTATTTACTTCTCAGAGACACTCAGAACCCAATATAATTGAGAATTCAACCTCAAAAGTTATTTTTCTTTTGCCTACAGACCCAGACACAGTCTAGCAGCAACACCAACACCATGACAAAGAAAACCGTAGAGATTCAGAGTGAACCAAGTGCGACCAACTCCAGCAGCAGCAGTAGCAGTAGCAGCAGCAGCAGCAGCAGCAGCAGCGGTAACAGCAGCAGTAACAGCAGCAGTAGCAAGAGCAGCGAGTCAGCAGCAGCAGAGGATGTGACCATGACGCCGTACATGCAGGACCGCTACGAAGCCTTCAAGAAATACCTCGACAGGGAAAGAAAAATTCGCCAGGTAAGCTATTCCACCTGCAGGAGGGAGAGAGAGAGAGACAGACAGAGACACACAGACACTGAGATAGAAGGAAACCGCTGAGATTAAAACAAAAAAGTGTAAGAGGAGAGAGAGAGAGAGAGAGAGAGAGAGAGAGAGAGAGAGAGAGAGAGAGAGAGAGAGAGAGGGAGGGAGGTAAATGATAAAGCTCTACACAGAGCGAAACATTGTCCCATTAAAGACTATTTGTTTCACAAGTGGTGTCTAGGAGCCTGCTGCTGCTAGACACCACGGTTCGAGTCTCGTCCACTCTTCTGTTTACTTGCTGTCAGTCGTTCACTACAACTTGCCTTAGCTATATAAAACACGCACATGTAAACATGGGCTTCTCTGACACTGGTTTTCGGGTTTATTTTGGTATGAAGTCTTGCAGGGAGAAGGGCAGTATAATTTTAAATTCAGTTTGTATAATTTTAAATTTTAATTTGTATAATTTTAAATATAATTTGGAGATTTAATAACGGAAAATAGTTGATTTGTTGAATTGGTGAAAAGGAAGGAGGTGTCCTGGGAAGGCAAAGGGATGTCCATTAGACTGTTGTGGTTGGTAACGTGTTAGGGGACGCATGATTTATTGGTACTACTACCTACTACCACCACCACTGACGCTATTATTACTACAACCAGCACTCCACTACCACCACCACTACTACCACTACCACCACCACTACTACCACTATTACTTTATTACTACCAATACTACGGTTACTACCACACACACCTGTTACTAGCACACCACTACCGCACCACTAACACTACCACCGTCACCACAACAACCACCATAACAACATAAACAATCACCACTACTACATCAACCACTACCACAACAACAGCTTCAATAATCACCACCACCACTACCACCACCACTACCACCACCACTACCACCACCATTACTACCACCACCACTACCACCACCACGACCACTACCACGACCACTACCACGACCACTACCACCACCATTACTACCACCACCACCACTACCACCACCACTACCACCAAACCACCACCACTACCACCACCACTACCACCACCATTACTACCACCACCATTACTACCACCACCATTACTACCACCACCATTACTACCACCACCACCACTACCACCAAACCACCACCACAACCACCACCACTACCACCACCATTACTACCACCACTACCACCACCCCCACTACCACCAAACCACCACCACTACCACTACCACCACCACCACCACCAAACCACCACCACTACCACCAAACCACCACCACTACCACCACCACTACTACCACCACCACCACCACTACCACCACCATTACTACCACCACTACCACCACCATTACTACCACCACTACCACTACCACCACCACCACTACCACTACCACCACCACCACTACACCACCACTACCACCACCACCACCACTACTACCATCACCACCACTACCCCTACCACTACCACCAAACCACCACCACCACCACCACCACCACTACTACCACCACCACCACCACCACCACTACTACCACCACCACCACCACTACTACCACCACCACTACCACCACTACTACCACCAAACCACCACCACTACTACCACCACCACTACTACCAACACCACTACTACCAACACTACTACCAACACCACCACCACCACCACTACTACCACCACCACCACTACTACTACCAAACCACCACCACTACCACTACCACCACTACTACCACCACCACTACTACGAATACCACTACCACCACCACTACTACCAACACCACTACTACTAACACTACTACCAACACCACCACCACCACTACTACCAACACCACCACTACTACCACCACCACTACCACCACCACCACCACCACTACCAACAACACTACCACCACCACCACTACCACCACCACCACTAACAACACCACTACCACTACCAACAACACTACCACCACCACCACCACTACCACCACCACCACTACCACTACCATCACTACCACCACCACCACCACCACTACCAACACCACTACCACTACCATCACTACCACCACCACCACCACAACTACCACCACCATAACCCCCCCCCCACTAAAACGTTTCCCAGGCAACCTGGATAGCTCTTTCTTCCCTGAATCATCCCCCCTCCCCTCCTTCCCCCTCCACTCCTCCCAATTTTCTTTCACATTCCTTCCAGTTCTCTCACATTATAATATAATAATAACATCTTTATTTACTACCAGTACATGTACAACTTATACAGACCATAGCTGACACCAGTGACATACTACTATATAGAAAGCCCCTTGTTATACTGAGCATTTCCCGCAAATTAGGTCAGTTTTGTCCCAGGATGCGACCCACACCAGTCAACTAACACCCAGGTACCTATTTTACTGATGGGTGAACATAGACAACCGGTGTAAGGAAACACTTCCGATATTTCCACCCCTTCGCCGGGAATCGAACCCGGACCCTCACCGTGTGAAGCGAGAGCTTTTGCCACCAGGCCACGGGGCATTCCTTCCATTTCTTTCACATTCCTTCCATGTTTTCTTTACACACCTTGATGCTGGTGAGGGGCTCTTGATCCAGGGGATGGAGCTGTTTTCCGCTTCATTGGATCAAGCTTGATTTTTCCTTCCCCCTACCCCCCCCCCAGGCTGCCATTCTCGAAGACCCTACCTGACCTATGAGGGTTTGGCGCTTTACCCTGAATATTAAAATAATATTATTATTTACAGTCTGATTTACATTTTAGATTTACAATTGTTTTAGATTTTTTCTTCTAGATTTACATTATTTCTAGATGCTCAAAATCTCTAGATTTACATTATATTACCAGTTTACATGTCTCTCAAAATAGGTTTACACACACACACACACACACACACACACACACACGATGAGTCACAGGGATGTTAGGAAGTATTTCTTCAGCCAGAGTTATCAGGAAGTGGAATAGTCTGGCATGTGACATAGTGGAGGCAGGAACCATACATAGTTTTAAGACGAGGTATGATAAAGCTCATGGAGCAGGGAGAGAGAGGACGTAGTAGCGATCAGCGAAGAGGCGGGGCCAAGAGCTGTGACTCAACCCCTGGCTTCGTAGTAAAGTACTGTGGACTCTGATACAGAGTTTGCAGGTTCGAGTCCTGCTGTGGACTCGAACCTCCCTGTTTGCGAATTAAGTATATATATATATATATATATATATATATATATATATATATATATATATATATATATATATATATATATATAAAATAAATAATGTGTGTGTGTGAGTGCGCGTGAGTTTATATATGTACATAGCGTGTGTGAGGGAATATAAATTTTGAGCCCCGGGGACATAAGGGTGAAGATCGTGTGGCACTGGCATGCGTGGGAGTGCCTACTTATTGATTTGTTGTATCTTAGTGCCACTGGTGGTGCCATAGTGTGCCACTTGTGGTACCATAGTGTGCCACTGGTGGTGCCATAGTGTGCCACTGGTGGTGCCATAGTGTGCCACTTGTGGTACCATAGTGTGCCACTGGTGGTGCCATAGTGTGCCACTGGTGGTGCCATAGTGTGCCACTGGTGGTGCCATAGTGTGCCACTGGTGGTGCCATAGTGTGCCACTGGTGGTGTCATAGTGTGCCACTGGTGGTGCCATAGTGTGCCACTGGTGGTGCCATAGTGTGCCACTGGTGGTGCCATAGTGTGCCACTGGTGGTGCCATAGTGTACCACTGGTGGTGCCATAGTGTGCCACTTGTGGTACTATAGTGTGCCACTTGTGGTACTATAGTGTGCCACTTGTGGTACTATAGTGTGCCACTTGTGGTACCATAGTGTGCCACTGGTTGTGTATGGAGAGAAAGAGAGAGAGAAAGAGGGAGAGAGAAACAAAGAGAAAGAGAGGGAGAGAGAGAGAAAGACAAAGAGACAGACAGACAGAGACAAAGAGGGAGAGATAAAGAACGAGACAAAGAGAGAGAGAGAGAGAGAGAGAGAGAGAGAGAGAGAGAGAGAGAGAGAGAGAGAGAGAGAGAGAGAGAGAGAGAGCTAGTAAGGTTGCCTAACAGCAGTTTCGTCAGTAGAGTGTTGCCTCCCACGCACAACTTAAAGCTGGCCTCCTCTCCTGTGTTCCAAACTCTCCTCCGTCTCCTATGTTGTAAGCTTAGCTACCGAGTCTCTCATACTCGGTCCTGGACCCACTGGGTCTGACCAGCCCCTGTAGCAACACACTAGTAGCACCTCTGATGTCTGGGTAGCTTTTTATAGCGTTTGAATGATACTTGGAGGAGTGTGGCGAGTGCTTCAAGGTGTGTTACCATGGGAATGGTGCCAAGCTACCTGTTGTGGGTGTTGCTGGCACTGTTGCTGGCACTGATGCATTTGTGTCAGGCATAGTATTAGTCTTCACAACATTAAGAGTATTGGTTTTTACACATATATACACACATATACGCTCTCGACCCCTACACCTACGTGTAGGGGAGTACACACACACACACACACACACACACACACACACAACAGTAGACCTCAGCTCTGTGCCTTTTTCTTCCCCTCTACTTTCTCGGATCAAACCTGATTACCTCCTGTTGCCCAGCCTCTCTCTAACCCTCACGGATTTAGCGCTTTCCCACTCACAAACTTTAAATAGCTCTCTCTCCTTCTTTCCTTTAATTCTTAAAGAACATGAAGCATAGATAAATTAAAGATAGTTTTAAGAAGAAAGATTTTAGAGATAGATTTTTATTCTGGAAGAAATTTCTTTGTTGTGAAGTGGTCCTTAGACTCCCCCACTATTCCCTCCACCCACCCCTTCCCTCCCCCTTCCCCTCAGTCCTCCCTGGTGACGTCAATGAAACAAGTGTTGTGACTGGCCAGTTGTGGTGACGTCATGGGGATAGGTGTTGTGATTGGCTAGTTGTGGTAACGTCAAGGTAACAGGTGTTGTAATTGGCTAGTTGTAGTGACGTCAGTCAAACAAGCGTTGTGATTAGCTAGTGACGTCAATGAAGCAAGCGTTTTGATTGGCTAGTGACGTCCATGAAATAAGCGTTGTGATTGGCTAGTGACGTCAGTGCCCTTCCAAACCATTCATCAAAGGCTTCGTGACGTCAGGAGAATTTTATCAATAAATTAAACATGGGACGACTGGTGGCGCTGACGTCAGTGAGAGAGAGAGAGAGAGAGAGAGAGAGAGAGAGAGAGAGAGAGAGAGAGAGAGACAGACAGACAGACAGACAGACAGACAGACAGAGAGACAGACAGACAGACAGAGACAGAGACACAGAGAGAGACAGACGTATTTACGTGACCCAATAACATTTCCGAATCATCAACATTATATAAGACTAATGCCTAAAACATTCATAACATTACAATATCAAGTAGAAAAAAACATTTGTATAAAGAACTCTTTTCTTCCTCCTGCAGCTTCAAGATATGGAGAAGGAGCTCCAGGACGAGAGACGTGCGCCACAGAAACGATTCATTACTGAGCAGGAATCTCTCTCCCAGCAGCTAGCAAACCTCAAGAAGACCGTGGCTTAAATTACGCCTCTCTGCTGGATAATCAATAATTTTGACACTGGAGATGGTGGGAGAGCACTTCAGTCTTCTCCAGGACTCTGCGTGTCGTCTCCAGGGTCCCAAACGTCTTCTACAGGGCCCCAAAAGTCTTATCCAGGGCCCCACGCCTCATCTTCAGGGCCCCAAAAGTCTTATCCAGGGCCCCACGCCTCATCTTCAGGGCCCCAAAAGTCTTATCCAGGGCCCCACGCCTCATCTCCAGGGCCCAAAAATCTTGCCCATGGCTCCATGCCTCATCTCCAGGGCCCAATGTCTTCTTCAGGGCTTCAAACATTATTTCCAGGGCCCTATAGATCATCTCCAGGGCCCCAAGAGTCTTTTCCAGGTCCCCTTGAATCTTCTCCAAGGTCCTACGAGTCATCTCAGGGCCATATGAGTCATCTCCAGGGCCCTACGAGTCATCTCCAGGGTGCTAAGAGTCATCTCCAGGGCCCTACGAGTGATCAGCTTTGGTGAGCTGAAAACAAGAAAAAAAAGTCATACTGAACATATTGCAGCATCAGCAACACTGCGGCATCAGCAACAGTGCGGCATCAGCAACACATTTGACGTCTTTGACGTTCGTACGTCAAAGTTAAATATGAAGATGACTTAAACAAAAAAGATGACTTCAATCCTCTATATTGGCTGAAAAGATGACTTTAATCCTCCATGTTGGCTGAAAAGATGACTTTAATCCTCCATGTTGGCTGAAAAGATGACTTTAACCCCCTATAGGGGCTGAAAAGAGGACTTCTATCCTCTATATGGGCTGAAAAGAGAACTTAATCCCCTATACTGGCTGAGAAGAGAACTTCAATCCTCTATATGGGCTAAAAGAGGACTTCAGTCCTCTATATGGGCTGGAAAGAGAACATAATCCCCTATACTGGTTGAAACGAGGACTTCAATCCCCTAAATGGACTAAAGAAGGGGTTTCAGTTCCCCGTGGGCCACCTCGGTACGAAGCAGGAGAATCCGGGGCAGATTTCCTGGCGTGACAATAGCAGACTCCTAAATGCCTTCTTAATGTATAATCCGATTATTTTAGTTTTTCCCATAATTCTTAACTCTTACACACTTCTGAGGCGACTTGGAATCCATAAAATGTGTTCACACTCCTCACGCTGAAGGTACGTTTGCGTCTGGAATAAGTTGAAGCCAAAGATGCAAGTTGCAGAGGGCGAAACGTGGTGTCTCAGTCAAAGCTTGTTCTGCAACATATCTTCGTCTTGACATTCTTCGACACTACGCTGGGTTTTTTTTTTTAGTCAGATTGTTTAGTTCATATTGACACGTTTCAACACTACACTGTTTTTATATCATCACTTTGATTCATCTTCATACGTTTCGACACTACGCTGTTTTTACCGTGTTTGCAGCTCCTTGTAAATATCCATTTTGACAGAGTCACATTCTAAATTCTAAGCAATGAAACCTTTTTTTTAACTTAAATTTAACAGTTATTTAAAGTCAGTTTACTTTGAATAAATACAGCAGTTTCTTTGCTCTCTTATACACTGATAAATTACACGAATTTGAGCCCTAGAGGTCAAATTTTAGAGGTGAAATTGTCTTAGCACAGCAGTGAGATGAACAGTGATATTCACCTCTGAAAGTCACCTCTCATGTGACATGAATCCTCAATTATTTCATCCTCTTTGAGCATGCATATATAAATTCTCCTTTGAGCATGAGTAAACAAATTATTCTTTGAACGTGATTATATACATATTCTTCTTCTTTAAGCATGCATATACAGATCCATTTCAGTATTGCACATCTCGTTGCTAAGTCATAACAAGGAAAATCCTACTAACATACAGCGTCTTAAACTTGCTGTCTATTGTATTATGGAGAGAGTGAATGTCTCAGTGTATCACCACGTAAAATGGAAT
This sequence comes from Cherax destructor, assembly GCA_009830355.1. NCBI lineage: Eukaryota > Metazoa > Arthropoda > Malacostraca > Decapoda > Parastacidae > Cherax > Cherax destructor. The sequence continues at coordinate 346,303 of WNWK01000717.1, forward strand.
TCAAGGATCAGCTGCGCAATGCCTACTGTGACACTTATCTCTGGGGAAAAGTAGAGGTACGGGTGTAATGCCCACAGGTGTTGATGGACAGATTCAATATGTGGGCTTTTTTTTGCCGTGAAAACGTATCGCTCATGATGATTTGATAAAGTCATCATGTAGTAGTTAAAGCCAGGTCTGCATATTGTGTTTCTTAACGCCATCTGTGGGGAAAGTCAGTCACTGTGTTCTTGAGCACCTCTATATCTGTAATGTTTAAAGACTGATATTTTTTACAAGTTGGCTTCTGTGGTGGAGTGAGCTTGGTCAACAGAGGTGCTGGCTAATTTAGTGCATCGTCTAGCGAATTCATCCCAAAGGTCATATTCCAACCTCTTCAAACAAATCCCATTTCGTCCTCCCCTAACGATGCCTATTTCCCCCCCCCCCCCTTCAAATACACATCTAATGTTAGTCTCAAAACGACCTTCTCAGAATACCTATTTACTCTAACTTATTTTTGTATTTTATTCTACTTGAGTTACCAGAATGTTTTCGTCAAGTAACGTCAGTGTTTGCGTTGAGTTGCGACCTTGAGAACACGATCTGTATACTATGGTTATAACTATCACCATAATTTTTAAAGGGGTGGACCGGTAAGCCAGCTGAAGGACTCGGTCAGATGATCAAAAGCTCCAGCTGTGGGTCATCATATGACTTAAGACCCGCGTCAGGAAACACTTGTCCTGTTGACCCACGAAATCGTAATAACACGATTGTGAACAGACCATGGAACGGGTGGGGTTTCAATCCATGGCGATTGAGTTTTACGACTCACTCGCCATGGGTTCTAACCCCACTCGTACCGTGGGTTGACTAGTCCTGTTTCCTGACAAACCTTACCTAACCTAACCTAACATGATCTTTGTCTCGGTTCTTAACACGAGTGTTTTCGTGCTACAATTTGTACCTGTTTCTATAAGTTACTGGTTACATTTCACTTTCTCATCATACCAAAGTTGTTGACTTTTGCCCGAGGCTCCTTCTTGAGGGATCTCGCAAGAAATTTTAATGTATTTCGAGTTTATAAGAAGCCCTCATCTGGCAATGCAATGGTAGAGTATACCGACATATGTAAATAAGACACACATTGGGGGTTATGGTAGTTGTGAAGACGTTTCGCCCATCATGGACGTTATTAATTCACCCTGGTAGGTGAAACGTTTTTACAATGAAACGCCATAAACCACATTGTTTTATTTACACACACACACTGAGTATACAAGCTTTCAATTGGACTTGAGAATACTTGTCCTGTGGGAAGATGGTCTTTGGCTTAAAGGACCACGAGACCAGTGGATGGGGACACAGCAGTTAAGATAGGCTTAGTCTACAGACCTAGTCAAGGTGTCCTGCTAGTCTGTAGGCCGAGCCTATAGGATTTCCCACCGTACCACGCTCACCTGTAAGTCAAGCCTGTATGTAGCCTAGCCCAGCTGCCATGCTCCTCTAAGCCTCTACCATCTTCTCATTCTTCTCGATCCCGTTTTCTGGGCTCAAAATGTATAATATTCTCTACTCTTTGATCCCTTCAGATGCCAAATATTATCATTATTAATATTCCTCTTATTAAAATCCTTCTTCCAAGGATATTCAATTTGTACATTGTATGTACCGTATCACCTCAAAAAAAAAAAAATGACTTATTTTTGTATAAACCAATCGAGTGACTCTATAATGGCACTAGGGCATGCTAGAGATCTGGAACATATCGTGGTATATGTAGGGAAGATATAATTGGCCTTTTCTCCCTCAAATTATATGTCCTAATGCCTTTCAGTAAGGAAAAACCTTTCTTGACATGTGATACTATGTAACTCTCTCATATTTGTGAATAAACTTTTATCTTTGATTAATATTGAGTGTTATTGATGCATCATCATTTTTATAATGGATTATTCCTGGTTGTTATTGATGGATTATGTTATTGGTGACAGACATATATGCGCAACACTTACGGTATCTTCATTAACGAAGGGTTTCGTCTGCGCTGCAGGCTTCCTCGGTCGAATACACAGGTAAATCACGGTCCTGGAGATGATATACGACGAGGAGAAGTAATCTGAGGTAATCAGTTCCTCACCCTTGGTGGAAGATAAATAGAATGTTATTATTTGAGCCAGGAATAAGCCAGGGCTTGTCTGCAAGTGTAGGGCCCACTCCTTGTAAGCCAGGGCTTGTCTGCAAGTGTTGGGACCACTCCTTGCAAGCCAGGGCTTGTCTGCAAGTGTAGGGACCACTCCTTGCAAGCCAGGGCTTGTCTGCAAGTGTAGGGACCACTCCTTGCAAGCCAGGGCTTGTCTGCAATTGTAGGGACCACTCCTTGTAAGCCAGGGCTTCTCTGCAAGTGTAGGGACCACTCCTTGTAAGCCAGGGCTTCTCTGCAAGTCCCCTCAAAGGAAGTTCCTTGACGCTGGTGAGGGGATCTTGATCTATGGAATTGGATCTGTGCTCCTGTTCCCTGAATTGAGCCTGAATACCTTCCATCTCCCCCCCCCCGAACATGTTCTGTATAATCCTACGGGTTTAGCGCTTCCCCATGATTATAATAATTATAATAACTGTCTACAAGTGTAGGGATTACTCCATGTAAGCCAGGGCTTCTCTGCAATTGAACGGACCTCGTATAAGCCAGGGCTTGCCTCTGTGTAAGCCATAAGGGATACCTCTGAGCACAAGGACCCTCTGTGTAAATGTAGGGCAATTTGGTTTGATCCGAGGAAAGAGAGAGTAGCTTCAACTCCTTGGATTAAGATCCTTTCACCAGAGCATGAAGGCACTGCCCTGGAAGAGTTCAGGGTGGAACAACTCACAATTCTGTTGGAACAATTCATAACCCGCAATGCTCTTGGAACAATTTATAACCCACAATTCTATTGATGGAACAATTAACAATATACAATTTTGTTGATGGAACAATTCCCAACTACCCCACAATACGGTGGATGGAACAATTCACAACTAAAACAATACTGTGGATGGAACAATTCACAACTAACCCACAATACTGTGGCTGAAATAATTCACAACTAACCCGCAATACTGTGGATGGAACAATTCACAACTAGCCCACAATACTGAGAATGGAACAATTCACAACTAGTCAACAATACTGAGTATGGGACAATTCCCAACACACAATACTGAGTATGGGACAATTCACAACACACAATACTATGGATGAAACAATTCACAACTAACCCATAATACTGTGGATGGAACAGTTTCACATTGTTCCAGACTATGGTGCAAAACTTTTCCAGGATGAAGCATCGACCATCTCAAGAGAACGCCTTCGAGGGTGATGGACTAATTACATCTCTACTGATTCTGCTGCCTCCTCTGTACTCGACTGAAGAAGCCTACTGTGTAGACGAAAAGTTTCGTAATAAAGATACCTAACTGTTGCATATAGTATATATATATATATATATATATATATATATATATATATATATATATATAAAGAGGAATATACTTTTCGATGTAAATACTTTGTGTGTTGGATTTAGTTGGTTTAATGATTCATTGGGTTTCAAATATATCTACTGCACGAAGGTCATAAGGCTACATGTCGCCTGCACACCACCACTCAAGAATAATTTAATGCCTAGAATACCTGTAGAAATATACTTTCAGTATATACACAAACTCGATATAGCCTCGTGTGGGATTTACTCGCGCCTTAAAGTTCATTGCCAGGATTCGAAGCAACGCGTTGAATCTGACTGTGTGAACCTCAGCTAGGATTCTTCAGTGAGGCTTTCTGCACTCACTAACGCATGCGGGTTTAGTGTTTTTTTTCCCTGAGTGAGTATGCTACTCCTAGTATGGGTTCAGTAATTACGGGAAATTTTGATGCAGAGAGTGAGTTATAGAGGGTGGTTCACTGTGAGTGAACCATAAGAGAGAGAATCTCGGTACACTGAGTCTTGATCACACAGTGTGGTCACAGCTGCTGTGTGGACCTACTATCTCTCTCTCTCAGAAATAGAGAAATACTGATTTATTAATGAATCTACAGACGTTAGCTAGACCAGCAAGCTTGTATACATCTTGATTTGTGTATATTTGGGTGTATATACGTTCGAAGTTAACTTTAATGCCTATTTTGTGTTAGTCTTCTTGACCGGTGACGTGGAGGTGACAATTCCAGTGGATAGACTTCACACCTGACGGACCTTCGTGGATTTAGCGCTTAGTTATGATTATAATAATAATTCACACCTGACAGATAATCCGTATTGTAATGTAACTGGAAAGTTAAACCCGTGTGGGTCACTGTGATGTGAAGGCTTGATCCTCCGTATCAAGCAGTTTAGAACAACCAGAGGATCTTGTCACAGCTGTCGTCTCCACCTCCAGCAAATTCTTCACTCACTGGTAAGCAACATTCATATTTGTTGGTAATCCGCTGGCTGGTAAGCCAGCGGAAGGCTTCAGTCATATGACCAAATGCTCCAGCTGTGGGTCTTCATATAACTAAGACCTGCGTCAGGAAACACTTTTCCTGTTTCCTGACAAACCTTACCAAACCTAAGCATGTTTTTTTTTTATTATTTGATTGCTTTTTTTTTTTTTTTTTTTTTTTTTTTTTTTTTTTTTTTTTTTTTTTTTTTTTTTTTTTTTTTTTTTTTTTTTTTTTTTTTTTTTTTTTTCAGGAAACACTTGTCCTGTTTCCTGCAAACCTATACCAAACCTAAGCATGTTTTTTTTTTATTATTATTCGCTAAGATACGCACACATGTTTTCACGAAATCGTTTATTGTCCTCTCCACCCTTACTTATCCTTAGATCGTGCAGCGTTGTATGACCCTAGTAGGTTTAGCGCTCCCTTTAGATTATAATATCTTGCCATGGGTTCAAGACCCCCTCCGTAACTAGTTACACATGCGTAACGTTAGTCACACATGCGTAACGTTAGTCACACATGCGTAGCATTAGTCACACATGCGTAGCATTAGTTACACATGCGCAGCATTAGTCACACATGCGCAGCATTAGTCACATGCGTAGCATTAGTCACACATGCGTAGCATTAGTTACACATGCGCAGCATTAGTCACATGCGCAACATTAGTTACACATGCGCAGCATTAGTCACACATGCGCAGCATTAGTCACATGCGTAGCATTAGTCACACATGCGTAGCATTAGTCACATGCGCAGCATTAGTCACACATGCGTAGCATTAGTCACACATGCGTAGCATTAGTCACACATGCGTAGCATTAGTCACATGCGAGATTAGTTACACATGCGAGATTAGTCACACATGCGGATTAGTCATGCGTAGCTAGTTAACATGCGCTTAGTCACATGCGTAGATTAGTCACACATGCGTAGCAGTCATGCGCTAGTCACACATGCGTAGCATTAGTCACACATGCGTAGCATTAGTCACACATGCGTAGCATTAGTCACACATGCGCAGCATTAGTCACACATGCGTAGCATTAGTCACACATGCGTAGCATTAGTCACACATGCGTAGCATTAGTCACACATGCGTAGCATTAGTCACACATGCGTAGCATTAGTCACACATGCGTAGCATTAGTCACACATGCGTAGCATTAGTCACACATGCGTGTTAGTCATGCGTGATTAGTCACACATGCGTAGCATTAGTCACACATGCGTGCATTAGTCACACATGCGTAGATTAGTCACACATGCGTAGCATTAGTCACATGCGTATGTCACATGCGTAGCATTAGTCACACATGCGTAGCATTAGTCACACATGCGTAGCATTAGTCACACATGTGTAGCATTAGTCACACATGTGTTCCTTTACCTAACAGTTTCCTTACCTGAACCCAGCCATTCCCCTCTACTGGGTTACCTAACCCTGATGGCTGAGTGGAGTAACTTGCCCCAAGAGCCCAGTACCCTACTCGTCTAAATGTTTTCACTCTCCTGGCCGATGATGTGGAATAATTTGTGGTCATGAATTATGTATGGATTTTAAATATTTTACTTGCTTTGTGGCCCTGTATGATCCTTGTGAGTTTAGCGCTTAGTTATGGTTGTACTACTACAACTACTACTACAACTATTGCAAACTACTACAACTATTACTAACTACAACTATTACTAACTACAACTATTACTAACTACAACTATTACTAACTACAACTATTACTAACTACAACTATTACTAACTACAACTATTACTAACTACAACTATTACTAACTACAACTATTACTAACTACAACTATTACTAACTACAACTATTACTAACTTCAACTATTACTAACTACAACTATTACTAACTACTACAACTATTACCAACTACTACAACTATTACCAACTACTACAACTATTACCAACTACTACAACTATTACCAACTACTACAACTATTACCAACTACTACAACTATTACCAACTACTACAACTATTACCAACTACTACAACTACTTGCGTTGTGATTATCACTTACGTAACATGCAAGTAACTTGGTGAGGACAACTTAGTGATGCTAGTTTAAACTTGATGTTGCCAACGGAATATGTTTAAAGCGCTGAATAACCGAAAGGTTCTCGAGATTTTTAAACACAATAGAACCAACCCCACCTTACTCCCCAACCAACCCACCTCATTCTATTTTTGTCTCATTAAATCGTACAAAAACTGATGCACTGTTATGTCCGCCTCATGGTGAGCGAAAATCACATGACCCTCTAACCCACAGGACCACCAAATAATACATCCGGCATGGGTTCGAGTCCTTGGCTAGTTGCAGTGTTGTTATTGATTTAATACCACTCGTTCATGGTTTCTCTATCTATCTCTCTCTCTCTATCTCTCTCTCTATCTCTCTCTCTCTTCTATCTATATCTCTCTCTCTCTATCTATATCTCTCTATCTCTATCTATATCTCTATATCTATCTCTATCTATATCTATCTCTATCTCTCTATCTCTATCTATTCTCTCTCTATCTCTATCTATATATCTCTCTCTCTATCTCTATCTATCTCTATCTATATCTATCTCTCTCTCTCTATCTCTTATCTCTCTATCTCTATCTCTATCTCTATATTACTCTTTTTTAAATTTTTTATATATATATATATATATATATATATATATATATATATATATATATATATATATGGGAGATGAGAGGGGTATGATGAGAAATTTCAATTACTCCGATATGGAAAACGTGAGGAAATTAAAATCTCATCGGAGTATAAAACAAATTCCAACCACACAGTAGAGCGAAAAACTAATGTCAAAGACCTGGGAGTGATCATGACAGAGGATCTCACCTTCAAGGACCATAACACTGTAGCAATCGCATCTGCCAGAAAAATGACAGGATGGATAATGAGAACCTTTAAAACCAGGGATGTCAAGCCCATGTTGACACTTTTCAGGTCGCTTGTTCTATCTAGGCTGGAATATTGCTGCATACTAACTGCACCTTTCAAGGCAGGTGAAATTGCTGACCTAGAAAATATACAGAGAACCTTCACGGTACGAATAACTGCAATAAACCACCTCAATTACTGGGAACGCTTGAAGTTCCTAAACCTGTACTCCCTGGAACGCAGGCGGGAGAGATACATTATTATATACACTTGGAAAATTCTAGAGGGATTAGTACCAAACTTGCACACGAGTGTCACTCCCTACGAAAGCAAAAGACTCGGCAGACGATGTAACATCCCCCAATGAAAGCAGGTGCCACTAGCACGTTGAGAGACAACACAATAAGTGTCAGTGGCCCAAGACTGTTCAACTGCCTCCCAGCATACATAATGGGGATTACCAATAGACCCCTGGCTGTCTTCAAGCAGGCACTGGGCAGGCACCTAAAGTCGGTGCCTGACCAGCCAGGCTGTGGTTCGTACTGTTGGACTGCGTGCGGCCAGCAGTAACAGCCTGGGTTGATCAGGCTCTGATCCAACATGAGGCCTGGTCACAGACCGGGCCGCAGGGGCGTTGACACCTGGAACTCTCCCCAGGTAAACCCAGTTTAAAACAATCACACACAACTTCCGTTGTATTTTCTACATACATAGTACATACATCACCCCTCATATATAATATATATATATATATATATATATATATATATATATAATATATATAATATATATATATATATATATATATATATAATGTATAGGGGGTGATGTATGTATGTACAAATACAACGGAAGAAGTTGTGTGTGATTGTTTTAACCCCTCCCACTCCTCCCTAACATTTCCCATTTCCTCCTCCTCCCTAACCCTTCCCATCTCCTCCCCTTCCTTAACTCTTTTCATCTCCCTCCCTTCCTTAACTCTTTTCATCTCCCTCCCTTTCCTTAACTCTTCTCATCTCCCCTCCTTTCCTTAACTCTTCTCATCTCCCCCCCTTCCTTAACTCTTCTCATCTCCCCCTTCCTTAACTCTTCTCATCTCCCCCTCCCTTTCCTTAACTCTTCTCATCTCCCCCCCTTCCTTAACTCTTCTCATCTCCCTCCTTAACTCTTCTCATCTCCCCTCCCTTCCTTAACTCTTCTCATCTCCCTCTTCCCTACCCTTAACCCTTCCATCTCCTCTTCCCTACCCCTAACCCTTCCATCTCCCTCTTCCCTACCCTTAACCTTTCCCATCTCCCTCTTCCCTACCCTTAACCCTTCCGATCTCCCTCTCCCCTACCCTTAACCCTTCCATCTCCCTCTTCCCTACCTAACCTTTCCCATCTCCTCTTCCCTACCTCTTAACCCTTCCCATCTCCTTTAACCCTTCCATTTCCCCCACTTCCTAAACCCTTCCTGTCTTCTCCTCCCCTTCCTAAACCCTTCTCGTCTTCTCCCCTCCTTCCTAAACCCTTCTACTCTTCTCCTTCCCTCCTTCCTAAACCCTTCTCTCTTCCTCCTTCCTAAACCCTTGTTCCTCCTTCCTAAACTTCTGCTCTCTCCTCTCCCTTCCAAACCTCTCTCTCTCCTCCTTCCTAAACCCTTCTCGTCTTCTCCCTCCTTCCTAAACCCTTCTCGTCTTCTCCCCTCCCTTCCTAAACCCTTCTCGTCTTCTCCCCCTCCCCTTCCTAAACCCTTCTCGTCTTCTCCCCCTCCCCTTCCTAAACCCTTCTCGTCTTCTCCCCCTCCCCTTCCTAAACCCTTCTCGTCTTCTCCCCCTCCCCTTCCTAAACCCTTCTCGTCTTCTCCTCCTTCCTAAACCCTGTCTTCTCCTCCTTCCTAAACCCTTCTCGTCTTCCTCCCTTCCTAAACCCTTCTCGTCTTCTCCCCTTCCTAAACCCTTCTCGTCTTCTCCCCTCCCCTTCCTAAACCCTTCTCGTCTTCTCCCCTCCCTTCCTAAACCCTTCTCGTCTTCTCCTCCCTTCCTAAACCCTTCTCGTCTTCTCCCCCCTTCCTAAACCCTTCTCGTTCTCTTCTACCCTCTCTTCTCCTCTTCCTAAACCCTTCTCGTCTTTCCTCCTTCCAACCCTTCTCTCTCCTCCTTCCTAAACCCTTCTCGTCTTCTCCTCCTTCCTAAACCCTTCGTCTTCCCTCCTTCCTAAACCCTTCTCGTCTTCCCCTCCTTCCTAAACCTTTCGTCTTCTCCTCCCTTCCTAAACCCTTCTCGTCTTTTCCTCCTTCCTAAACCCTTCTCGTCTTCTCCCCTCCTTCCTGAACCCTTCTCGTCTTCTCCCCCTCCCCTTCCTGGAACCCTTCTCGTCTTCTCCCCCTCCCCTTCCTTAACCCTTCCCATCTCCTCCCCACCTTTAAAACCCTTCCCCCACATCACTCATCATGCGACATAAATTTCCTGGAGATGGACTGAACACGTCATCTCCAGGCTGAGGGCTGAACACGTCATCTCCAGGCTGAGGGGCTGAACACGTCATCTCCAGGCTGAGGGGCTGAACACGTCATCTCCAGGCTGAGGGGCTGAACACGTCATCTCCAGGCTGAGGGCTGAACGCGTCATCTCCAGGCTGAGGGGCTGAACACGTCATCTCCAGGCTGAGGGGCTGAACGCGTCATCTCCAGGCTGAGGGGCTGAACGCGTCATCTCCGGGCTGAGGGACTGATTACCTCAAACTCCTTCACATCTTCCGCTGTTCTCTGCATTGAACCAAGTACGATAAAGCACCCAAATTACTAATAGTTGAAGTCCCTTGATTTGTATTCCTGGAATACAGGAGAGAAAAGTACATGATAATACGTATAGACTTTGAAAATCCTAGAGGAACTAGTCCCAAATCAGCACGTGGAAATCACTCACTATGAAAGCAAAAGACTCGGCAGGTGATGCAACATCTCCCCAATGGAAAGCAGGGGCGCCACGAGTACACTAAGAGACAACACAATAAGTGTCAGGAGCCCAAGACTGTTCACCTGCCTCCTATCATACATAGGGGGGATTACCAATAGACCTCTGGCTATCTTCAAGAGGGAGCTGGACAGTCAACTAAAGTCAGTACTTAATCAGCCGAGCTGCGATTCGTATGTCTGTTTATGTGCGGCCAACAGTAACAGCCTGGTTGATCAGGCCCTGATCCACTGTGAGGCCTGGTTACGGATTGGGCCGCAGAAGCGTTGACCCCCAAAACCCCCTCCAGATAACAGACAACTGATCCCATTAGAAATGAAAATACACTGGGTTTGATCATCACAAACAACTAAGAACTAATCAGAGACATAACAATCACAAAAACAATATACTCTGATCATAACGGTGCCCCGTGGCCTGGTGGCAAAAGCTCTCGCGTCACACAGTGAGGGACCAGTTCGATTCCCTGCGAAGGGGTGGAAATATCGGAAGTGTTTCCTTACACCGGTTGTCTATGTTCACCCATCAGTAAAATGGGTACCTGGGTGTTAGTCGACTGGTGTGGGTCGCATCCTAGGACAAAACTGACGTAATTTGCCCGAAATGCTCTGCATAACAAGGGGCTTTCTATGTAGTAGTATGGCATTGATGTCAGCTAGGACTGTATACCTTGTACATGTACTTGTAGTAAATAAAGATATATTATTATAATATAAACTCAGGGGTTGGGAACTCCAGCAGTAATGTACAAGAAGGGATGTTCAGTAAGTTTAACTTCAACAACCATAGAATTGACTGGAATAAAATTAACAATGAACACAGAAGCATTCAAGGTTTGTATTACATAAGCACCTTCAAGGAAACCTAGATCAGATATAGATAAAGAGCATTGGAGATGGGGCAAAAGATAAAAAAAAAAGGCATTACCAAACTGCTTAATAAAATATGTCACAATGAAGGAAAGATGATCTTAGCCAAAAAGTAATTGATATAGAGCAAAATCTTAGCCTGTCATACCAAACAGAAGAAGCACAAAGGGAACAAAACGCCATGCAGGATAGTGCAAGAAACCCCAGATATTTCTATACATATGCAAAATCCAGGCTGAGAGGAGACTCGTATACTGACGTACAGAAAATGAGTGAAATTCTAGGAGAGCAGTATGAGTGGTGTTAGCAACTCGCTAATGACAGCAGGGTGGAGAATGCAGACACTTCTTTCATTCTGTTGAAAGGCCTTAGTAATAACTGACATTAGTACTAATGAAAATATGTCTGCTCACTCAGCACCTGGACCAGATTCAGGGAGGTAGTAGAGTACTAGACAAAAATTGCAGACCAGTAGCCCTAACATCCCACATAAGTCTTCAAAAGAGTAATGAGATGTCAAATTACATACTTTTTGGAACAGCACAATCTGTGCAGTCCAAACAACCAGTTTTAGAACGGGAAGATCATGCCTGTCACAAATGCTGAATCACTATGACAGAATTACAAAGGCATTGGAAGAAAACCAAAATGTTACATGTGTTAACAGGAAAATGTGATCCTCTCCGATCTCTGCTTTTACAGCCTGCCTGGGCAGGTCCTGGTTCACTGCCTACTATGACTGCCATGGTGCTCTGTTGGACCTGGCCAAATATGCCTCTGTCCACTCTACGATCCAGAAGATGTAGGAGAGGTTAACCCGTGTTAGTCGTCAATTACCTTTGTGCCTTTTTTTGTTATTTTTGGAGAGTGGATGTTAGAAAGGTCATGCTATCTATCCAGCAGCTGAGTGCTGAGTGCTTACTTGGAGTCTTTGGGTGGAGTGTTATAGTTTACCAGCACGGTTTATTAACTTTTGAGAACTGATATTTTTATAGAATTAATATTTACAAAGGAGGTTTCAATTATCAAGGAAGATATAAAGAAACTTAAAATTTGTTTGGGTAAGTGTAATAAGTAGAAAGTGGTTGGCAGTAATAAAGAGAAACATATTAGCAATAATGAAGGGGAAAATGTTATCAGTAATGAAGAAAGTTTGCTGAAAAAGTAGGAAGATGAGATTGAGGAAGGTTAAAGCAGGGTTGAAAAAGTGAAATTACTACACTATTCTCCAGGATAAGTGTACAGCTGGTGACAAGGAAAAAAATTGGGACAAAATCCTCTACAAATAAAAATATGGATACTATATGTACTCATTGTCAGTGACACTTAAATTAGATCCATGGACAGAGCATTGTGTAATATACACAGAAGGGTGAGACGGGAGATTTTCCCAGAGCTCTTATGGAAGAGATACTGTAGTTAATTATTTGTCAGTGCTGGAGGAAATGTTAACATAAAAGAGAGGATGTGGCATGCAAAGAGTATGTTACAATTTATTCAGTGTGTCACACTCCCATATAGGCTGCCTCCCAACCAGTGAACCGTGTGCTAATGGTTTAATGATCAGTAGGGTACCCATCGTTAAATCAGTACCTTGGTTCATTGACCAATCACAGGCAAGCCCGCCAAAGCTGAAGCAACGTGGTTCACCTGCGGTAAGCATTGCCTGTCTTGCCTACCTGCTGGTTGAGTACGGTGCACACACTCTGGCTTCTGCTTTGCCATCTGTCACCATGGTGTACACTTATTATTCTATCTGTACATAGTGTACATATCTGTATATAGTGGGTGAAGGCAAAATATACATTATAGTCTACTGCTGAGTTTGCTCCATTCCCATTACGACCAGGTCTCACAGGCCATTCTTTACCTAGTTCATAATAGAGGACTTGCCTGTCGAATACCAGACAGGTATGGACTTAATTAGGTCAAAAGGAGGAAACTTCATATGTAGCATTTAACCTAGGAGAGTGGGGAGTGAATGGATGTCTAGGGCAGTTGGTATAAATTTCCAGCTGAAATACTGCAAGAAACTTATAATTCCATTCATTGATAATGACATAATTTCAATGGCAAACATGATATACTGTACTGTACTATATACAAGGGATGGAATGCATCTTCCTGGGCCAGAGATAAGAGCATTAGCTAGCTCATTCAAATTTTAAAAAAAAAAATCAAAATTTTTATTTCTTTTAAAGTTTACAATGCGAGGTTTACATATTACAAAATTAGGATTAGTCTGCCCGAAATGCCTAGGCATGCTAGTGGCTTTCTTAGTACAGTACTTTATATTTTGTAATACATTGGTACCTCGGTTAACGATGGTCCCAAAACTCGCCCTTTTATGTAAGTTTATTTTTTTAAATGCTTTTGTAAGTGTATCTTTGGGGGTCTAAAAGGACTAGTCTATTTTACATTATTCCTTATGGGGATAAATTCGTTTGGTAATGGCACTTAAACAGCATTCTGGAACGAAAAAATATCGTTAACCGAGGTACCACTGTATGTATACCTGGAGAAGGTTCCGGGGGTCAACACCCGGAGGCCTGGTCTGTGACCAGGCCTCATGGCCTGATCAACCAGGCTGTTACTGTTGGCCGCACGCAAACCGATGTATTAGCCACAGCCTGGCTGGTCAGGTACTGACTTTAGGTGCTTGTCCAGTGCCTGCTTGAAGATAGCCAGGAGTCTATTGGTAATTCCCTTTATGTATGCTGGGAGGCAGTTGAACAATCTTGGACCCCTGACACTTATTGTGTTGTTTCTTATCGTGCTAGTGGCACCCCTACTTTTCATTGGGGGGATGTTGTGTCATCTGGCAAGTCTTTTGCTTTCCTAGGGAGTGATTTTTGTGTGCAAGTTTGGTGCTAATCCCTCTAGGAGTACAGGTTTAGGAACTTCAAGCGTTCCCAGTAATTGAGGTGTTTTATCGCAGTTATGTGTGCTGTGAAGGTTCTCTGTACATTTACTAGGTCAGCAATTTCATCTGCCTTGGAAGGTCCTGTTAGTGTGCTGCAATATTCCAGCCTAGATAGAACAAGCAACCTGAAGAGTGTCATCATGGGCTTGGCATCCCTAGTTTTGAAGGTTCTCATTATCCATCCTGTCATTTTTCTAGCAGATGTGAGTGATACAATGTCATGGTCTTTGAAGGCGAGATCTTCCGACATGATCACTCCCAGGTCTTTTACATTAGTCTTTTCCATATCGGAGTAATTGAAATTTCTCATCATTGAATTTCATATTGTTTTCTGTGGCCCATTTAAAGATTTGGTTGATGTCCGCCTGGAGTCTTGCAGTGTCTTCAATGGAGGACACTTGTCATGCAAATTCGGGTGTCATCTGCAAAAGAAGACACAGCGCCATAGTCAAGGAAGTCATTCCTAAATTATGTAAGATTTTAAATTGATATAAGATAGAGGTATGGCTGTATATGGGGGAAACAAAGGAATTGCTATACTATGAACTAAAAAAATAAGAATTGGCAAGATTGTTCAGAAAACATGATGGTTCATATTAGAGTTACTAATAAAACCAAATTGTCAAAAACCCATTAGGATGACCTTTTGGTTCATCCTGGGCCATTGACAAATCAGTGTTCTAGGATGGACTGAAATGTGTTCCTAACTTTCCTCTCTTAAGGGGCCACTTAATTGTGGATGCAATATAAAGTCACCTTGAAAGATGTATTTTGATCAACAGATCTTGGCATGGTTCTACTAAGGGGCATTCTTGACTTGGGCTAGAGATTGCCATAACCATGTTGGTGTGAGATTCATCTATAAAAACCTCACAGTGGGCCTCTTGCTGACCTTCCAGTGTATAGAAATATTACACCTAAGTGAATGACTTTTATTAGGTCAGCATAGTAGTTTTAGGACCAATTTGCTCTGGGTTTGAGCCCTCCAGTTAGTGATTTGTTTGTCATTACAATTTTGGGAGTCATTCATAACAGCTTTGAAGGGACTTAAGTTAGAGTTTGCCACAGCCATGCTGGTGTGATATTTGTCTGTAAAAAAAAAATGAATATTTTTATGTAGGTTTATATTTGTATAACTAGGCATGCTGATTAATCTCACTTCAAATATCTGTTTTCAGTTTTCTTCACAATTGAGGCAGCAAGACAGAGTACTAACAGAAGTTATAGTAATGCTAGAGGGGTATTCACAGATTACATGAAATATGAACAGTAACCAGACACTTAGAAAATCATATACAAAGTAACCTTTATTTAAATGTGTCTCGCTCAGTGTGTGCTCACACTGAGGGAACCATTGTTCTGATAAAAGCTTTCTCTGTGTGGCTTTGATTGACTATTTGTAGGCTGTTCCAAAGTAATAAGCTGGATAATCAGAGTACCAGTAGTTTTGAAATTGGCAGTGGGTTGCAGCTCTCTCACTATTAACTGCTGTCTCACCAAATATACCATTAATGGGAAGGAGCAGCAGTTAAATGTTACTTGACCACTTTTACATAGTGATGATTACCCTCAGGAAAAGAAGGGAATTCTGTTTGGTCTCTGCTTTATTGATAGACAGGCCTTGAAGTTTGAGTTGGCAATAAATATCTCCTACATACTTATTGAAAGATTATGAGTGGAACACCATTCGAAGAATGACTGCACCATAGCATGAAAGTTGAGCATAACCACAGCAATTTATTATATTCATGGGGGCAAGCAGAGAACCTGTAGGGGTGTATAGCTCTTGGGAAATAGGAGGAAATAAGGTTCGACCCAAGGGAGCAGCTCTAATTCCTTGGATTGAGCCCTTCACCAGCATCAAGGATATGTATTTTTTCAGTGCATTATTGAGATTATAATCATATAGAAAACACCAAACCAGCATGGTTTATGCAGCACCTAGCAAATGGGAGGTAATCAGTTTTTGAGAAAGGGAAAGGTAGCTTAAATTCCTTGACTCAAGAACCCTTTGTTGGGTCTTGTGGTATAGTATATGTGAATAAAACCTATTTTATTTTTTATGTGATTTAGTATATTAATATTATTCATGTTCAACACCTAACTCTTAGTAGGCCATATATGACCTAGGGAGATAAAAGGTAGTCAAGTTTGACTCAAGGAAGGGAAGGGGAGGGTAGCTTCAGTTCCTTGGACCAAGTGCTTTTTATAAGCATTAAGGCATCACTCACTGAAGGGAATGATTTAGTATAAAGGATAAGAAAAGAGTGTAGTATGAATGCAGCACTTGTATTTGGTGACTGTGCTTCCAGACTGTCATGTTAACCAAACTTCTTCACAACCTCAGCTTTAAAGGCTCAAACCTTGACAGTTTATTTTCAATCAAATATTTACTTATATGAAAAGTGAGAAATCATTTGGATAGAAAAATAAATATGAGTTTAAAAAGATGTGTATATTTCAGCCTCAGAGATCACCTTCAGCACATCTTTAACTGAAGTCAAAATTTACACTTTTTTCCACCCATGCTTCATTTTTCCATCTAAATGGTTTCTCATCTTTCACTGATCAGTATTTATGACACTTAAATCCAAGCATTTACTTGTATACTTGTATATTTATAAATAAAGCACCCCATGAAATGGAGCTCATGTAGATGCTATACAAAATATTGTGCATTTGTACATAGAACAGCACATCGGCACTGACAGAGTTGCTTTACAAGTTACATGAATAAAATGATAGGAATTGCATATGAAGATTTGACTCCAACTGGATAAAAAATCTGTTAGTTTCTCTTTACTAATAATGCCCTAAGCCCTGTATTTTAATTTTTATCATCAATGATTCATCTGTCCATGGCTACAGCTCTCCTCAAAAGTTCTGTTTTTTCCAAAATATTAGCCATTCTCCAGTCAACTTTCAAAGGAACAAGAATGTCTTATGCACTTGGCTGCAGGTTGTGACATCAATATGACTTGAAAACCTTGGGAACAATCTAGGTTCTTATTTTTCATGTGTAGTATTTGTTAGTGTGAATGTAAATGTATGTGTGCACATTGTGTGTATGCATATGTGCTAAAGCATGCGTGTGAATGTCAGTGACTTCTCATTGGTCCATTAACTTAACCCTTTACCAGGCCAGGTGTGCCTCATATTTGATTCTGCCATAGAGGGTATTTAAGAGGCGCCTAAAATCAATAAACTTGACAAATGAACAAAAATAAATATGTCTTAGAATTGCTTATATTATCAGAATATAGGTTGCAAATGTTGCAGTGTCTCAAATTTGATGCGTGGCCTGGTAAAGGGTTAAACACTACTTAAGGGAAGTATCTGGTATGTTGCCATTCCTCTACACATTGACAACAAATAACAAACAGTTGAGAAAACAATACAACTGAGTTAGTTCCAATTCAACAGACATAATCTCTTAGTGTACCGGTGACATATTGAAAGGCTCAGACAAGCCAAAAATCACTGAAACTGACTCTTATTGCTCTCTACACTTTTCACACTTCAATAACGATCATCTGATGTCAGTTGGCAGAGAGAAGGCAAACAATAAGCTCAATAAGTAACTTGTTTTGTGAAAATATAGCTTGAAAATTGTACTGGTAGACTTAAAAATATATTTAGTACTGGTTTGCTCTCTCTCCTACTGACAATGAGAAAAAACTCTCTTTGATGAACATGTAAGTGGAACTTGAAATATAATATTTCAGGGCAACCATATATTGTGTAAATGTTTTCAAGGTATTGGCCTGACCTCTTACACTGTAGACACATATACTGAATGAAATGTCAAGATAAGAGAGTGGGAATCTGTAGTATGTTAAGAACACTAATTACTCCATTACAGAACAGCTGGTCATAAGTGTGGGAGGGAAATTGTATGTACACCTATTATACACAGCTGACTTCACATAATGACTGAGGTTTAATGTTTTAAAAAAATTACATATAAAAAACATACCTTCTATCCATTAAGAGCATCTAAGGTTCCTATGAAAAATGAATGGAATTCTAGTAATCATAATCCGAGTCCAACATCAAAAGAACTCCGAGATTATACTACACTAGCCGAAGAGGTTTTGTAATCACCTAACATGATTCATACAGTTCTTTCTGGAAAATACTTTTCACATTCTAAGCCATCCAAAGTGTTATTGAGAAACATTGAGGGAAGAAGCTCGGCCTAAAGGAAACACTTTATGTAGTTAAAGATCAAATGACAACATTAACATCAGTTCTGAGGCATATTACTACCTCAGTTCATTTCTTCTTTCATATTAAAATAGTCTCAGCAATAGACCACTAGATTCTTGAAATTTATCATGAATAAAATTTAAGAATAAGAAGACATTCCATAAAATTTTTTGAAATAGTGCATTTGATATTACTACATGGCAAAACATGGGCTACAACCAACTCTGTGTCATGGCACCTTAAACCTATTACCAAATAAGGCTTAATTTGTGCATTAAATAACAAGTATTCTTTTGTGTATTAAATACGTAATAATTATTCTTGAATGTGTGCTGGATATTCATCATTTTTATGACGTGTCTTATTTAGATTTTCAATAGATCTTAATATTTTATTAATTTTATGATAAAAATACTGTGTCCCTCGCTTTATGCAACAGATGCGTTCATGGCCCATGGTACATAAAGTTAATTCACATAGTGAACTCAATATAGCACACAAAATAAAGGGATTCATTCTGAGACTTTGCAGACTCCACATTTCTAGACTAAAATTTGCTTAAAAATTGTGAGATGACCAAACACACCAAATAGTCACATAAAAAAAAAAAATGAATTTGATGGAAAAACAAGCAAAAATAAAATCCACAGTCCAATCATAATTTCTAAAATATAAAATCATGGGAAAAATCCACACCTTATTTTTACCCAAAAATTACTAATATACCAGATAGACACCAAACAGCCATATACCAAAGATAAATGCAACTCTTCAAAAAATGAGAAAAAATTAAATCCAAAATTCTATAAAAAAAATCCTCCCTTTTACCCACATTTACACCAGCCAACAAGCCTATCTTTATCTAGATTGAAGTGTACATGTTATGAACCTGTGAATACATATATATCTACTATTTCCTCCCTCCACCACTAGTCCTAACCTTGTCAAGGCAATCCAACTTTGGTTAGGTGTCCGTTTTCATAGACTTGGCACAAAATAAGCTGAAAACCAACAGTAGGATTTCATTCAAAAATATGCTTATTGGATTTCCCATATCCAAATTGTTTTCTTTCTAGCCATTCTTTATCAAGAATTTCAATATAAATCAGTTTAAAGTGATATTTAAAAGAGTATTAAAACTCAAATGGTGCTGGGCTTGGGTGATTGCATACAGTAGGGCCCCACTTTACGGAGTTTCGCCTTACGGCATTCCGCTAATACGGCGATTTCAAATTATGACCAAAACACTCTTATCAGTTCCCTGTCTTTCTAATACGGCGTGCGCACCCAGTTTGTTTACATTCTCTGTGAGTACATCTCTATTATGTCTGGAAACTTATCAAAATTTCAAGTGTTTTAAAGTTATTGCATATTTTATATATGTTCTGATAATAATGCTTATGTACCTGTACCTAAATATACTTACACACTGTGCTGGCATGCAGGTACACATTAAAATCACTAAGAGTGTCCCTCTAGTCTTAATGCCATAGTAATACTAATAGTACGTAATAATAATCACTCTTGGGCACATTAAATGTCATATTTTATGTTAATATAGACATTTTCATTAATCCATCTATGATATTTTCTTCAAAATTATATAAGAAACAGCATATAAACACATGCTGTGTTTATATGCTGGGCAGAGGGAAAATATTACATTTTCTCTGGTCCAGCACCAAAGAAAATGTCTATGAATCTGCGTTTGGCCTAGTCACTCTGCTTTTGTTTACAATTCTTGGCATGAATTATTCATTACTTCTCCCTTTGTTTATGATGGCATCTAAAGATAATTGTTAGAAACTGCTCTGGGCCGCAGTGTAGGTAGCCGGTAGGTGTAGCCCAGGCAGGCTACACCTACCGGAGACCTACACTGACTTCCTACAAATAAATACTACTCACCTCTCATCCAACATTAAGACTACACTTATTTTAAGGTAAATAATGAGTGTACTGTATGTGTATTTTATCTCTCTGGGCTGCTTTAAATATTGTATGTTTGGGACGGGAAGCCAGGGCTACCTACACCTGAATGCATACAAATAAGTACCACTCACCTCTTGCCCTACATTAATAAGACTACAAATATTTTAAGGTAAGTAATGAATGTACTGTGTATGTATTTTAATTTTTATTGTGTTTTTAATGCCTAGTTGTATTACTAACTTAATATAAGTTAGTGTAAACTTGTTGTCTGGCATTTATATGCATTTATAAATGGAAAAAATGGCGTTCTGCTTTCCAGCGATGTCTGCTTTCTGGCGATAGCCTGGAAACTAACCTGCAGTATAAGTGGGACCCTACTGTATGAGCAAATTTATACCACATGTTGCAATAAAGCAATGGGAACACTGTATTCACAAAAAAAATGAAAAAAGACATCCAAAATGACAAATAATGAGGTAGTAAGCACATATATAAACTATCATACCAGGATCATTTATAATATGCAAGACTAGTGATCCATTAAACTCTTTTAAAACTGAGGTGTCACTGGAATGACCTTACCTACAGGAATGATAAAAATATTAATCTACAGCATAATCTTTCCTTCATTTTTGTTTTTTTTCAAGAAACTTGTCAATATTGCAACTAACCTTCAACATAAAGTTTGGCAACACATTATACGTTATCATGCTTGATAATAAGCAAAATAAAAACTCGAATTTAAAATTTATACAGTAATAGTATTTGGTACCATATACATCATGAACTAAACATAACTAAAGTGTACTAAAATGTAATATTTGCAATACTGTTCAGAATTCAAAATATAGGAAAGAATGTTGTACATTTTGAAAAAATTTCATAATCCAGAGTTGAGGTCACCCACATTTTAGTTTCCCAAGGAATAAAACCTCAATAATCTGTACATGAGGCAGAGCTTCTTTTTCAAGGAATAGAAAGGCAAGTAAGGACTATGGGGAACTACATCTGCATAGAATATTCTGGCTGTGTTCGAAAAATAATTTGAATATCAACATTTTAGCGAGAGCCTAAACAGGAGCTAGTCGATCTCCAAATGATAAGGAGTGACTGACTTTTCTACAAACTTTGAAAATTTTATTTTCTTTGGATTTCAGAGCCACAAAAATGGTAATTTCCTTTGCAAGTGATAATATGCTGCATTAAATACTATGTAACAAGAGGACAAGAAAACCTTAGTGGTAGTTACTATATTTTCTGTCAGGAAAATGTCTCCTGATGCTGGTCTTGTCAGATGACCTCTTAGTAATTAAGCATCCACTGTTATGCCTAACCTAGCACCAATGCTAGGTTTTCAACATTTAAAAACAAAGGCTCACAATTTAGTCTTCTAAAAGAAATTCTTGGTATAGATTAATTGTTAATAGATATCATGACTGGGGCATATTTTATATTTAAAATGAGTGTTGTGATTTAGAAACTAAAGTTATTTCTGAATAATGTACAGTGGACCCTCGGTTTTCATTCACCTCCAAACTCTAACAATTATGTAAATGTATTTTTGTAAGAGCTTTTGTAAGTGTATTTTTGGGGTTCTGAAACGACTTATCTAATTTATATTTGTCCTTATGGGAACAAATTCGTTCAGTAATGGCACTCAAACAGCATTCTGGAACGAATTTTCAACGAAAACCGAGGGTCCACTGTAGTTTGAATGTGGAAGTATTACATTCCTTACCAATTGTCGAAATATCTCCTATTAGAAAATCATTCGTATTAATGAAGAAAGAGGGGGAAATTCTCGAACGCAGCCTTTTGTCTTCATTTTCACTTCTGAATTGTCTAATACATTTACCACATATATTTGCATCCATACTTTTACTGATGCTAATGATTATATTCATATTAAAAATTCAATGAAGTAGCTATATACATTGTTTAACAATAAATGACAGTATCAACATTGGCATATGTCTAATGATTGTTTACAGCTTCAGTTTCTCATCTCCAAACATGATATCACAAAATAATATACACTACTCCAATCACAACAAAGTAAGAAAACCCATATAAAAAGTTCGGCAACCGGGAGGTGATCATGAAAATGTTTCCCAATTGGTAAATAGTTATCTAGGGGATAAAATTATAACATGGCATACATCATGATGAATAAATGAATATTTAAGGATGATATGAGCTATATGTCAAATGAATAACTATTAAACACTTCTTATCACAATGTCTTATGTGGAAAAAAACTTGGCAGCTAATAACATGGGACTCAACGTAATGTACACGAATACTGGAAAAATATTACATGCACAAACTGATATTTTACATAATTCATATAATACTAAATGAAGAAATACTGAAAATAAAAATGTTCCCATATGAAATAACTTATTTTGTATCCAGCAGCACGGGGTACAATTATTAATGAAAAATGTGAAAGAAAGAGTAATAAATATACTAAAAAAAAATTAACTAGTTTAACATTTAATAATTAAATATCTTTCCTTCTTCCAATTAAATTTTTTGCATGGTAATCTTCTCCTAAAGCCAGAGGCAGCGAGAGTGACTCAAATTTCTCTCAAATTTCCAACAAAAAATGCTCGTCTCAGGCAGCCTCTAATGTCAAGTTTCTAATTTACAGCAAATATAAAAATTCTCATCAGACTTACAATGTACATAATCAACCCACAATTACCTAAATCCTAAACATGTTTGCTCACATGGGCAACACTAGTACCTCACATGAGCAGCATTAGTGGTTTACTAAACACAAGGCTCATGGGCAACACTAGTAGTTAACTATACACATGATTGCTCTCATAGGCTGCACTTGTGATTTACTAAACACGAGGCTTACATGACCAGAACTAGTGATTTACTAAACACACGGCTCTCATGGGCAGCATTAGTAGTTAACTATACACATGATTGCTCTCATAGGCTGCACTTGTGATTTACTAAACACAAGGCTTATAGTATGAGCAGCACTAATGGTTTATTAAACACATGGCTCTCATGGCCAACACTTGTGGTTTACTAAACACACAGCTCTCATGTACAGCACTGGTGGTTTACTAAACACACGGCTCTTATGTATAGCACTAAAGGTTTACTAAACACATGGCTCTCATGGGCAGCACTAATGGTTTACTAAACACATGGCTCTCATGGGCAGCACTAATGGTTTACTAAACACATGGCTCTCATTGCTAGCACTAGTGGTTTACTAAACACATGGCTCTCATGTACAGCACTAGTGGTTTACTAAACACATGGCTCTCATGTACAGCACTAGTGGTTTACTAAACACATGGCTCTCATGTACAGCACTAGTGGTTTACTAAACACATGGCTCTCATGTACAGCACTAGTGGTTTACTAAACACATGGCTCTCATGTACAGCACTAGTGGTTTACTAAACACATGGCTTTCATGGGCAGCACTAGTGGTTTACTCTAGACAGTGACTAGTATTGAACAACCCAGACACACAAAGGTTCTTTGTTTATTCAGGCGGCAGTAGAATTTTTTCATACACACACATAAATGACGGTGGAAGTGAAGCCAACAGTGAAACAGGTCTACGAGAGTACCTGTGTAGGCTTGACATCACAGAAAACTGTCATCTGCTTAAACAAAGGTGCCTACTGTTAAGGAACATGGGTTGTGTTCTCTCAGTGGCTGGCAAACCATGTGCCATGATACTGGTAAATGCAGCCTCACCCTGCATCTGAAAACAATTACAAAAATATGAATTAATATATTCATAAAAAGCCTACAAAGTATGAAGACTGGCAAGCTGCTTTATCCTGACTAATGTAAAACATACAATACATATGCATAATCCATGAGGTGCAATGTGGCTGTCAAGTGAGAAATAATGGAAAACACAGACACATATACATATGGATGGTTCAAGAGCAACCTTGCACTGTACATGATTACTGAATTTCTACCATAGTTTCTCAATACATATCTTACCTAACCCCTTAACTGTCCAAACATAGATCTACGTTCACTCGCCCAGTGCTCCGAATATTTTGGAAAAAAATTTTTTTTTTTTAAATGGAGGGCATTATTCTACATGTTATAAGATAAAAAAAATTTTTTTTTTTGGATCAGTACTTACCGAGACATAAGCCCACGAAGTTGGCACTGGATGCTCACCTGACAGCAACATGAAGTCCTGCCGCTTGCAGAAGTGTTGCCGATATACATACCTTTTTTCCTCATTTTTATATTTTATGTAATTTTTATTTTCTGATAATTACAATTTATAGTAGTTCTTGTGATTTCATAGCCAATCTTTGTTCTGACACTAATATTAAGTACTGAAATTGTACTCAAATAGTCACAAACACACTGACAGGTGAACATTTTCACCTGCCTTGGTCATTTACTATTGTCTAGAAATATATACAAAGTACAGTGGTACCTCGGGATACGAACTTAATTCATTCCAGAAGGCTGTTCGAATGTCGATACTGAACGAATTTGTTCCCATAAGGAATAATGTAAATTAGATTAATCCATTTCAGACCCCCAAAAATACACTTACAAAAGCACTTATATAAATACGCTTACATAATTGTTTGAGTTTTGAGCTGTTCGTATCCTGAGGTATCACTGTATTTATAGGTCCTAGTAATGTTTTAGACACGCTTGAGTATATATATGAAATTCCTTGAAGCATGGTGTAAGACTGAGTGTCACTAAACTGCTGACAGTGCAGCAGTGGTTTGACACTTAATTGTGCATTGCTGCAGGGAACCCCTGGCTTTGTTTTCACTCTTACACACAAACATGTCTGTCTTTCTGTCTGCCTGTGTGTGTGTGTCTTTCTGTCTGCCTGTGCATGTCTTTCTGTCTACCTGTGTGTGTATGTGTCTTTCTGTCTGCCTGCCTGTGTGTGTCTCTCTTTCTGTCTGCCTGTGTGTGTGTGTGTGTGTGTCTTTCTGTCTGCCTGTGTACTCACCTAGTTGTGGTTGCAGGGGTCGAGTCATAGCTCCTGGCCCCGCCTCTTCACTGGCCGCTACTGGGTCACGCTCCCTTCTCCATGAGCTTTATCATACCTCTCCTTAAAGCTATGTATGGAACCTGCCTCCACTACATCGCTTCCCAAGCTATTCCACTTCCCGACCACTCTATGACTGAAGAAATACTTCCTAACATCCCTGTGATTCATTTGAATCTTCAACTTCCAACTGTGTCCCCTTGTTGCTGTGACCCATCTCTGGAACATTCTGTCTCTGTCCACCTTGTCTATTCCTCTCAGTATCTTATATGTCGTTATCATGTCCCCACTATCTCTCCTGTCCTCCAGTGTCGTCAGGTCGATTTCCCTTAACCTCTCCTCATAGGACATACCCCTTAGCTCCGGGACTAGTCTTGTTGCAAACCTTTGCACTTTCTCTAGCTTCTTTACGTGCTTGGCTAGATGTGGGTTCCAAACTGGTGCTGCATACTCCAGTATGGGCCTAACGTACACAGTGTACAGAGTCCTGAACGATTCTTTATTAAGATGTCGGAATGCTGTTCTTAGGTTAGCTAGGTGCCCATATGCTGCAACAGTTATTTGGTTGATGTGTGCCTCAGGAGATGTGCCTGGTGTTATACTCACCCCAAGATCCTTTTCCTTGATTGAGGTTTGTAGTCTCTGGCCCCCTAGACTGTACTCTGTCTGCGGTCTTCTTTGCCCTTCCCCAATCTTCATGACTTTGCACTTGGTGGGGTTGAACTCCAGGAGCCAATTGCTGGACCAGGCTTGCAGCCTGTCCAGATTTCTTTGTAGTTCTGCCTGGTCCTCGTCTGATTGAATTCTTCTCATCAACTTCACATCATCTGCAAACAGGGACACTTCGGAGTCTATTCCTTCCGTCATGTCGTTCACAAATACCAGAAACAGCACCGGTCCTAGGACTGACCCCTGTGGAACCCCACTTGTCACCGGCGCCCACTCTGACACCTCGCCACGTACCATGACTAGCTGCTGTCTTCCTGACAGGTATTCCCTGATCCATTGTAGTGTGTGTGTGTTAGTTAGTTACCATTTTGTCCTAGGCACATGTCAATTAGACACTAGGCCTGTTGTATATATGTGTGTGTGTATGTGTATGTAAGGAAACACTTCAAAATGTTTCTGCCCCACCGGGAATTGAACCCGGCCCCTCCGTGCGTGAAGCAAGAGCTTTACCCACTAGGTCTGTGTGTGTGTGTGTGTGTGTGTGTGTGTGTGTGTGTGTGTGTCTGTGTCTGTGTCTGTGTCTGTGTGTGTGTGTGTGTGTGTGTGTGTGTGTCTGTGTGTGTGTGTCTGTCTGTCTGTCTGTCTGTCTGTCTGTCTGTCTGTCTGTCTGTCTGTCTGTCTGTCTGTCTGTCTGTCTGTCTGTCTGTCTTCTTGTTTCTCTCTTTCAGAGAGCGGCTCATGAACCAACAGTTATTACATACGATGCAGTTACGTCTTATTCCTGATCAAATGAACATGTGTATTACTTGACAGTCATGCTTATTATGCCTTATATCTACAAGCACAGTGTATAGCACTGGATTTTTTGGGTTATCCTAGGTAATTTACACTATGTATGATAACTGTACTTGTGTACCTGTGAGAGAGAGACATAGACACACAGACATAGACACATAGACATAGACACATAGACATAGACACATAGACATAGACACATAGACATAAACACATAGACATAGACACATAGACACATAGACATAGAGACATAGACATAGACACATAGACATAGACACATAGAGACATAGACACATAGAGACATAGACACAGACATAGACAGAACATAAGACAAGCAGACAGACACTAGACAGACTAGACATAGACACATAGAGACATAGACACATAGAGACATAGACAGACATAGACACAGACACAGACAGACACAGACAGACAGACACAGACAGACAGACATAGACTGACATAGACTGACATAGACATAGACAGACATAGACACAGACATACAGACAGACATAGACAGACAGACATAGACAGACATAGACAGACATAGACAGACATAGACAGACAAGACAGACATAGACAGACAGACATAGACAGACAGACATAGACAGACATAGACAGACATAGACAGACAGACAGACATAGACAGACAGACATAGACAGACAGACATAGACAGACAGACATAGACAGACATAGACAGACAGACATTGACAGACAGACATTGACAGACAGACATTGACAGACAGACATTGACAGACAGACATTGACAGACGCATTGACAGACAGACATTGACAGACGACATTGACAGACAGACATTGACAGACAGACATTGACAGACAGACATTGACAGACAGTTGACAGACAGACATTGACAGACAGACATTGACAGACAGACATTGACAGACAGACATTGACAGACAGACATTGACAGACAGACATTGACAGACAGACATTGACAGAACATTGACAGACGAGACGCATTGACAGACAGACATTGACAGACGAGACAACTTGACAGACAGACATTGACAGACAGACATTGACAGACAGACCTTGACAGACAGACAGACATTGACAGACAGACCTTGACTGACAGACACAGACATTGACAGACACAGACATTGACAGACACAGACATTGACAGACAGACAGACATTGACAGACAGACAGACATTGACAGACAGACAGACATTGACAGACAGACAGACATTGACAGACAGACAGACATTGACAGACAGACAGACATTGACAGACAGACATTGACAGACAGACATTGACAGACAGACATTGACAGACAGACATTGACAGACAGACATTGACAGACAGACATTGACAGATGGAGAGAGAGCCAAAGTCAGCCAGCCGGCCGGCCTGACGAATACATTTTACAAATGTTCCAGAATCGTTTATCTTTACTTAGGGCATAGGTTATAGGACATTCTGGCAGAATGACACTACCAGTGGTATCAATAATGAAAGGATGTTGCACAAATGTTGTGCATGGGGTATTATCGAGGTTTTTTATATTTCCTCGATCACTTGTTGCCACATCCATCTCAAAGCCACTAAAATTTGGATCAACATCACTTTCCTCTTAAAAGGGGAGTGTTAATACGACATGACATCAGTGAATCCCTGGTGTTTGCCACACTATTTGCTCTAGTTGGCATGCAATTGAACTGGTGCCCCCACAAGGTACTAAGTGGTCCCAGATTTTTTTAATACTGTGCACACCGAGTGTTAAGACCCATTCTATACTGACCAGGCATCTCAGGCCAATCGTGCCAAATTTGGAGGCAGGAAAAATAAAACTTAGATCTACGTTTGGAGTGTTAGCGGTACTAATGTAGATCTACGTTTGGACAGTTAAGGGGCTAAAGATGCATGAAAGACCAGTGAAATACATACAGTGGACCCCCACCTAATGAGCAAAATTCATTCCAGAAGCCTGCTCAAGTGCCATTACCGAATGAATTTACTTCCTTAAGAAATAATGTCACGTAGGTTAGCCTATTTCAGACCCCCACAAATACACTTCCACAAGCACTTACAATATTATACTTGCATAATTGTATGATTTCCGGGGTGCTCGTTAGGCGGGGGTCCACTTTACATAACATACACATCTATTAAGCAACTTTACACTTCTTACACTTTTATATCCATATATATCATTGTGAATGGTAAACACACAAAAGCTGTTAAAACTGCCTTCAAAAAGCACACTTCACTGCTATTAAAACCCCTTAACATAGAAGCCCCTCTCCCACACACCTGGTCACTGCATCTTCAAAATTCAACATTAATGGTAACCTAGACTTAATCATTATCAGAACCCATAGGCGCCACACAAGAAGTAAATATTACTTTGGTAAGCAAAAGAAAATCAAGATTACAGGTTTGAAGAAATATTGCAGAAACTGACAAAGAAAAAATAAATTAAGAATCTAAAAGATGCATTCAAAGAGAGGGCAATATATCAAATATTTGATATATGAGACACGTGTAACATTTGGGTATCTTTATTCTGGGAACATTTGGCCAGCCAGTGGCTGCCTCAGTCCAATGCAATCAAGATTGATGGACTGAACACACCAACTCCCAGGCTGAGGGACTGATTACCTCAAACTCCTCCTCACCCTCTATCTTTCTCTTCATTAGACTGAAGAGCCACTGACTGGTGAAACATTTCCAGAATAAAAATACCCAAATGCTGCCCTAGTGTCTCATTTTATTACTTGTCAGTTTTCTAAACCATTTATTCACATCAACTAATTGGCCTGTAATGTACTACTGCTTTTATGGCAATATATTCACTCAGAGAATAAGTGGCACTGCCGATAACTCACCCCTCAGGGTATCATCTGAGCACTCTTCCATACAAGGCTAAATCTATTTTTAAACTCTGAAAATAGAGGAACTTTCAAAATATGAAGTATCCAGCTAGAGGACACTGAAAACTGTTTAGTATAATATTTAACCCTTTGACTGTCGGAGACCCCTTTCTGAAACTGTCATTTCATGTTGCAAAATATTCGAAAAAAAAAAAAAATTATTTTTTATTATCAAAATGTTAAGATTATTTTTCTGACTGTTTAAATCCCCCCAAAAAATGTTTGCGATCAGTACTTACCGAGATATAGAGCGGTAAAGTTGGCAAAAATGAGCCGCGTATGGCAACAGCGGTGAATGCCGCTCACCCGGTAAACTTTGGTTTACTTCCTTTCATAGGTTTCTTGTTTTTTTCACTATTTTATTTTTTTTACGTAACTTATGTGGCCTGTGAGACCAAAGTAAGGTGCAATGTATATACAGTGGACCCCCGACTTTCGTAAAAACTTCACTCCTGAAGTCTGCTCAAGCGCCATTACTGAACGAATTTACTCCCTTAAGGAAAAATGTCACGTAGGTTAGTCTATTTCAGACCCCCAAAAATACACTTCCACAAGCATTGACAATATTATACTTACATAATTGTATGATTTCCGGGGTTTACGAAACTCGGGGGTCCACTGTACAGTGGACCCTCGGTTAACGAAAGGTCCCGTTAACGAAAGTTTCGGAAAACGTAAGCTTTTTTCGGAATCGGTTAGCGAAAAATTCCTCGGTTACCGAAAGGTATTAGACGTGTCCGCCTGCTCCGCACAAGCGCAGGACACAGGTGAAGCGTTGTTTACCATTGAGAGAACATTACCCAGTGCGCTCTTTCAAAGATTCACAATATATTTGGTGTATTTTTTGGTGGTTTAGTGATTGTCACTGTGAAATAAGTCACCATGGGTCCAAAGAAGCTTCCTAGTGGCACCCCAGTGGTAGCAGGCATGCAGGGAGTGTAGCATTCATGCAGAGAGTGTAGCATTCATGGAGGGAGTGTAGCATTCATGCAGGGAGTGTAGCATTCATGCAGGGAGTGTAGCATTCATGCAGAGAGTGTAGCATTCATGCAGGGAGTGTAGCATTCATGCAGGAGTGTAGCATTCATGCAGAGAGTGTAGCATTCATGCAGAGAGTGTAGCATTCATGCAGAGAGTGTAGCATTCATGCAGAGAGTGTAGCATTCATGCAGAGAGTGTAGCATTCATGCAGGAGTGTAGCATTCATGCAGAGTGTGTAGCATTCATGCAGAGAGTGTAGCATTCATGCAGGGAGTGTAGCATTCATGCAGGGAGTGTAGCATTCATGCAGGGAGTGTAGCATTCATGCAGGGAGTGTAGCATTCATGCAGAGAGTGTAGCATTCATGCAGGGAGTGTAGCATTCATGCAGGGAGTGTAGCATTCATGCAGAGAGTGTAGCATTCATGCAGGGAGTGTAGCATTCATGCAGAGAGTGTAGCATTCATGCAGAGAGTGTAGCATTCATGCAGGGAGTGTAGCATTCATGCAGAGAGTGTAGCATTCATGCAGAGTGTGTAGCATTTATGCAGGGAGTGTAGCATTTATGCAGGAGTGTAGCATTATGCAGGGAGTGTAGCATTCATGCAGGGAGTGTAGCATTCATGCAGGGAGTGTAGCATTCATGCAGGGAGTGTAGCATTCATGCAGGGAGTGTAGCATTCATGCAGGGAGTGTAGCAGGCATGCAGGGAGTGTAGCATTCATGCATTAAAAGAAAAAGAAGGGAAGTAACCCCAGAGAGGGACTTGTTACCTGAAGTCCTTTTGGAGGGGGATTTCCCTTCCAACCATTAACACCCTGCCCCTGTCAGCAACTCTAGCTTCAGATGCTTGCAACTCTTCAATAAAGGTAAGTAAATGTTATTGTTTTTTTTTTTTGAGTGATTATTTTTTGTGGAACGAATTAATTGTATTTACATTATTTCTTATGGGAAATAAGGTTTCAGATAACGAAAGATTCAGATTAAGTAATAGCTCCTGGAACGGATTAATTTCGTTAACCGAGGGTCCACTGTATATACATTCGTTGTATGCAACACAATAATTGCACAAACATTAGTATCATTATATTGTTTACAAAACTTGTTTACACCAACCAACAATAAAAAAAATTGTCTATTACTATTGTTCTATAATATATATACACATATGTAATGACTGGACACTTTCCATCAACTGCAATTAGCACTTCAAAGCTCCAAGCTGTGTGTGTGTTAGTTACCATTTTGTCCTAGGCACATGTCGATTAGACACTAGGCCTGTTGTATGTGTGTGTGTGTGTGTGTGTGTGTGTGTAAGTGTAAGGAAACACTTCGAAATGTTTCCGGGAATTGAACCCGAAGCGAGAGCTTTAGCCACCAGGCCACCGGGGCATGTGTGTGTGTACTCACTCACCTATTTGTACTCACCTATTTGTGGTTGCAGGGGTCGAGTCATAGCTCCTGGCCCCGCCTCTTCACTGATTGCTACTAGGTCCTCTCTCTCCCTGCTCCATGAGCTTTTTCAAACCTCGTCTTAAAACTATGTATGGTTCCTGCCTCCACTATGTCGCTTTCTAGGCTATTCCACTTCCTGACAACTCTATGACTGAAGAAATACTTCCTAACATCCCTTTGACTCATAGGAGTCTTCAACTTCCAATTGTGACCCCTTGTTTCTGTGTCCCCTCTCTGGAACATCTTGTCTCTGTCCACCTTATCTATTCCTTGCAGTATTTTATATGTCGTTATCATGTCTCCCCTAACCCTCCTGTCCTCTAGTGTCGTCAGGCCGATTTCCCTTAACCTTTCTTCGTAGGACAATTCCCTTAGCTCTGGGACTAGTCTTGTTGCAAACCTTTGCACTTTCTCTAATTTCTTGACGTGCTTGACCAGGTGTGGGTTCCAAACTGGTGCTGCATACTCCAGTATGGGCCTGACATATATGGTGTACAGAGTCTTGAATGATTCCTTAGTGAGGTATTGGAACGCTATTCTTAGGTTTGCCAGCCGTCCGTATGCTGCAGCAGTTATCTGATTGATGTGTGCCTCAGGAGATGTGCTCGGTATTATACTCACCCCAAGATCTTTTTCCTTGAGTGAGGTTTGCAGTCTTTGGCCACCTAGACTATACTCTGTCTGCGGTCTGCTTTGCCCTTCCCCGATCTTCATGACTTTACATTTGGCAGGGTTAAATTCAAGGAGCCAGTTACTGGACCAGGCTTGTAGCCTGTCCAGGTCTCTTTGTAGTCCTGCCTGATCCTCGACTGATTTAATTCTTCTCATTAACTTCACATCATCTGCAAACAGGGACACTTCTGAGTCTATCCCTTCTGTTATGTCATTCACATATACCAAAAACAGTACAGGTCCTAGGACTGACCCTTTGGAACCCCACTCATCACAGGTGCCCACTCTGACACCTCGTCACATACCATGACTCGTTGTTGCCTCCCTGTCAGATATTCTCTGATCCATTGCAGTGCCTTTCCTGTTACGTGTGCCTGATCCTCTAGCTTTAGCATTAACCTCTTGTGAGGAACTGTGTCGAACGCCTTCTTGCAGTCCAAGAAAATGCAGTCTATCCACCCCTCTCTCTCATGTTAGTTACCATTTTGTCCTAGGCACATGTCGATTAGACACTAGGCCTGTTGTATGTGTGTGTGTGTGTGTAACGAAACACTTTGAAATGTTTCGGCCCCGCCGGGAATTGAACCTGGGCCCTCCGTGCGTGAAGCAAGAGCTCTAGCCACCATGCCATCGGTGTGTGTGTGTGTGTGTGTGGACATCTAAATTTGCTGAGTCAGGGTAAGGCAGCTGTCAAAATGACATTTTATACCATTACTCACCACCCCCCCACTGCTTGTCAACCTGTCAACACAAAAGGGGACCCATGTCTTCTTCCTCCCATACCTCCTCTTCCCTTTTCTTCCTTCATTCCTTCCTTTTTTATCCCTTCCTTTCTTCCTTCCTTCCTTCCTTTCCTTCTGCCTTCCTTTCTTCCTTCCTTCCTTTCTTACTCTTTTTCCTTCCTTCCTCTCATCTCTTCCTTCCTTTCCTTTCTCTCTTTCTTACCTTTCCTTCTTCCTTTCCTTCCTTCCTCTCTCTCTTCCTTCCTTCCTTCTCTCTTTCTTTCCTTCCTTCTTCCTCTCTTCTTCTTCCTTCCTTCCTTCCTCTCATCTCTTCTTTCCTTCCTTCCTTCCTCTCATCTCTTCTTTCCTTCCTTCCTTCCTCTCATCTCTTCTTTCCTTCCTTCCTTCCTCTCATCTCTTCTTTCCTTCCTTCCTTCCTCTCATCTCTTCTTTCTTCCTTCCTCTCCCTTCTTCCTTCCTCATCTCTTCTTTCCTTCCTTCCTTCCTCTCATCTCTTCTTTCCTTCCTTCCTTCCTCTCATCTCTTCTTTCCTTCCTTCCTTCCTCTCATCTCTTCTTTCCTTCCTTCCTTCTGGTATCCTGGGCATTTCTTTTGGTCACAAACTCCTCAAAACCATGCAATTTATCTTCAGAGACACTTCCATCTGTGTTAGAGCTATCATTGAGGAAGAAAAGAGTCCCAGATGCGCCAAGGAGTCAGATAATTCTTACCGCTAGGCATGCTGAACAAGGACTACTGAAATGGCATTCCACAATGCACCACTGGCTGCCCGATTTTTTTTATACTGTGCACACTGACCACACAGACCCATTCTCTCACATGTAGGCCTACCAGCTTTCTCCTGCTTGATTTGAGGCTGCTAGAATTTAGGCGTAGAGATACGTCCGAAACAGTGGCTCTTAAGACGTATATATACGACCAAAACAGTCAAAGGGTTAACATGTTCCATTAACTAGCAGAACAAGAGGCCATAATTATCAATTTTCCACTATTGTATAAAGCTTTTTGTTTTCAAAGAATGGTACAACAGAATAGTTTAAAACATCTAGTAAGTACTGCAGCTTTTGCAAGCTTTAAAAAGCTTTACATTAGACTAAGTACTGAAGATGGGACACTACAAATGGGTAATCGTAAATAGGTAATCAATAAATAGCCTTTTATTTGCGTACTGATGCATGCAATGTTCAGGATATTTTCCCAACAGGAATTCAATCTCAGCTGCCATTTTTGCTCAGCACCTGCAATAAGAGATCTTCTGCAATTACATCTGGGCTGAGCAGACTTAAAGCAGTTCAGTTTCTAAATATTGTAGCTCAGCTATACAGATCACACGTTTTCTGTTTCAGTGTTAAAGTAATTAAAGTTCCAGCCTTTTGTTTAACAGCTGTCTCCACCGTTATTTAGAGGTTTGGCTTTTTTTTTTAATGAAGCCTGTTAAAACACAAGTAAACACAAGGAGTAAGGAGGCATACTGAAGTACAAGTGATAGTAAGATTTGAAACTGGAAAGCATACTGAACTAAAAGTGGAAGGAAGTTTTGAAACTGGGAAGCATACTGAACAAGTGGAAGGAAGCTTTAAAACTGGGAAGCATGCTTAACTAAAAGTGGAAGGAAGCTTTGAAACTGGGAAGCATACTGAACAAGTGGAAGGAAGCTTTAAAACTGGGAAGCATACTGAACTAAAAGTGGAAGGAAGCTTTGAAACTGGGAAGCATACTGAACAAGTGGAAGGAAGCTTTAAAACTGGGAAGCATACTGAACAAGTGGAAGGAAGCTTTAAAACTGGGAAGCATGCTGAACTAAAAGTGGAAGGAAGCTTTGAAACTGGGAAGCATACTGAACAAGTGGAAGGAAGCTTTAAAACTGGGAAGCATGCTGAACTAAAAGTGGAAGGAAGCTTTGAAACTGGGAAGCATACTGAACAAGTGGAAGGAAGCTTTAAAACTGGGAAGCATACTGAACTAAAAGTGGAAGGAAGCTTTGAAACTGGGAAGAATACTGAACTAAAAGTGGAAGGAACCTTCGAAACTGGAAAGTAATACTAGTGGAGTTGAGATCTTAAGTAGTTCATTGAACTGCATGATGTAGTTTTTCAGACTTTAAAATTATTTATTAAAAGAACTATTGGATGCAGTATTTATAGGACAGATTTCAACAGCATTAAGGAGGGTACCTTAAATAGAAGTCTACAAGGAAAGAGTTTCTTCAAGTTTTATCCGTCTTTCCTCATAATCAGTTTCAATCTCGTTTCTCGCCTGAAATACAAAAAAAATTGCAAATAAGCATAACACCTTATAGTATAAAGAAATAAAATAGCTTTAGTAATAATTATTAAATAGTAAGGTTATATGTTAAAATTTCTGATTACATGGCAATACTGAATATTTCCAAAGGTTTAGGAGTTTATAGAAAACAATAATAAGTTCAATGATGAGAAATTTCAGTTACTCTGATATGGAAAACGTTAGGAAATTAAAACTACAGTGGATCCTTGGTTTTCGTTGAAAATTCTTTCCAGAATGCTGTTTGAGTGCCGTTACCAAAAGAATTTGTTCCCATAAGGACAAATGTAAATTAGATTAGTCATTTCAAACCCCCAAAAATACACTTACAAAAGCACTTACATAATTGTTAGAGTTTGAAGGTGAACGAAAACCGAGGGTCCACTGTACATCGGAGTATAAAACAAATTCCAACCACACAATAGAGCAAAAAACTAATGTAAAAGACCTGGGAGTGATAATGTCAGAGGATCTCGCTTTCAAAGACCACAACATTGTATCAATTGCATCTACTAGAAAAATGACAGGATGGATAATGAGAACCTTCAAAACTAGGGATGCCAAGCCCATGATGACACTCTTCAGGTCGCTTGTTCTATCTAGGCTGGAATATTGCTGCACACTAACAGCACCTTTCAAGGCAGGTGAAATTGCTGACCTAGAAAATGTACAGAGAACCTTCACAGCACACACAAGTGCGAAAAAACACCGAAATTACTGGGAACATTTGAACTTCTTCGATCTGTGCTCCCTGGAACGTAGGCGGGAGAGATACATGATTATATACACTTGGAAAATCCTAGAGGGATTATTACCAAATTTGCACACGAAAATCACACCCTATGAAAGCAAAAGACTTGCCAGATGACGCAACATCCCCCCAATGAAAAGCAGGGGTGTCACTAGCATGATAAGAGACAACACAATAAGTGTCAGGGGCACAAGACTGTTCAACTGCCTCCCAGCATGCATAAGGGGGATTACCAATAGACCTCTCGCTGTCTTCAAGAAGGCTTTGGATAGGCACCTCTTCAAGGGGGCTCCTTGGCGCGGTGAAGAGGCTCTTGGTCTGAGGAATTAGACCTTTTGGTCTCTCTTCTCAGACCAAACCTAATTACCCCACTATATCCCCTTCCCTATCCCATCCTTCCCATCCCCCCTTTTCCCTTTCCTCCTCCTCTTCCCATCCCTCCCCTATTCCCTTCCTGTTTTCAGTCTTTGGGATTCTTCCCAAAGGCACTCTAGTTCCTAGGTAAGGGAAAGGGTACCGTGGTCCATCCCATTCCCTTGCGATCCATGGTGGTGGTGTAGTGCCATGGAATCTGGATCACCTGGGAATGTCCCACTCCCTCTCCGGTTTCTGGGGTGGGGGAGCTTTGGGTGTCTTTCAGGTGACGGGTGTATTTCTGGAGGCTGCCTTTTGGATTTCAGGGGGTGGTGGCCGGAGGAGGTATGCTTTGTGGCGGGTTCCCTCTACCCTTTCATCCCCCCCTACTTTGGTACATTCCATCGTCGCCCCGATCTTTACTCGCCCTCCTCCTTCCCTCTCCAATATTGTCCCACATACAACGTCCTTGTCCTCTGAAACACTTTTTTGTTTTATATATTTTATTGAAAAAACGATTACAAAACACATGACAATACGGAGACAGAAAACAGAGTGGTAACTTAAAATACAAGCACTAACTGTGCTTGGCAAAGCACAGTTAGTGCAAAGCACAGTTAGTGAGGAGACTAGACCATTGATGGACACCGATCCACCTCCTGTTCCTCCTCTTCATTCTTCTCCGTCTGCACAACTCCTTTCTTCGTAGTGTCCCAATCCTTCGCTGCTTGTGTTTTCTGCTGCCTCCACATGTGGACTTTTCTAACCTTTCTAGTCAGTAGATACCTCTACCCTCAGATTTCTTGTATCTTTCTCTTAATAAATCATGGCTTATTTACAGCGGAATATCCGAGGCCTCAGAGATAACCGGGGTGAGCTTCAGGTGTTGCTCTCCCAGTTTTCCCGTGTTTGTGCTTGTTTACAAGAACCCAAATTATGCTCCGCTGTTATCCATCCCATCTTGGGGTATGTTTTATTATATTCATTGGATCCTTTTCCCGATGGAACCTTTAATGAAGGTGCACTTCTTATAGCACCGGTATTCCATACCATCAGCTCTTTGTTCATACTTCGCTGCATTACACTGCAGCTCGCATCCACTTGAATAAGTGGTATACAATCTGTTCTTTGTATCTCTCTCCTTCTCGGGCATTATCTATCCCAGATGTTGCATTTCTGTTTTCTTCCTTACCGCCACCACTTCCGTTACTTGGCGATTTTAAAGCTCACCATTTCCTCTGGGGGAGTCTCACTGTGACTCTCGCAGCATTCAGTTGGAGGCTTTTCTCACTTCTTCCCTCCATGTTTTAAATACAGGTACTCCCACCCATTTTGATCCTTGTACCCATTCTCTCTCTCTTGCATCGATCTCTCGGTTTGCTCTTCTTCAACTGTACTAGACTTTACCTGGTCTGTCCTCCCGGACTTGCATGACAGCAATCATTTTCCAATCATCCTTACTTATTCGTATTCGCCATCTCCTTGTAGCCCATGCTAGCAATTTGACTGAGCAAATTGGGACCTTTACTCGTGTCAAACTGCTTTTAGTGAGGATCCTTCTTCGTCCTCCATTGATGAGCTTTTACACCTCTCGACCTCAGTTTTAACCGCAACTTCACATTCTATACCCCAAACCTTGGGCAGGTATTCTCAGATGTGCGTGCCTTCGTGGTCTCCTGCTTGTGCTCAGGCAGTACATTTGAAAGCGTTGCATGGGGCAGTTACTGGTACAATAGAACCACAGAGCGACTCCTTGATTTTAAGCAGATGAAAGCGGTCACCTGGCGTGTCATCTGTGATGCTAAACATACTTGCAGGTGGGATTATGTTTCTACCATCACTTCGGCTTCCTCTATAAGTGCAGTCTGGAAAAAAGTACAGAAACTGAGTGGTAAATACTCTGCTGACCCAGCTCCCATTCTTCGGGTTGCCGGTATCACTATAGCAAACCCTCTTGATGTTGCCACCGAAATTGGTAATCATCTTGTCTGTATCTCTCAGGGGCTCCATCTATGCCCCTCGTTTCTTTCCTCCAAGTCTGCTAGAGAGTTAGAGCCCTTAAACGTTTCTTCTATCAGAGAAGAATCTTATAATGTGCCTTTTACACTTTTGGAACTGGAGGCAACACTCTCCACTTGCCGATCATCGGCAGCTGGGCCTGATGGCATTCATATTCATATGCTACAACATTTATATCAGTCAGCTCTTGCTGTCCTCTTACGACTCTTTAATCTTATTTGGTCGCAAGGAGTTCTTCCCCAGATGTGGAATCTGCCACTGTTCTCCCTTTCTGCAAACTGGGTACTACGGGACATGATGCCTCCCACTATCATCCCATTGCTCTTACCAGTGCAGTTTGCAAGGTGAGTGAACGTCTGGTAAATAGACGTTTGATGTGGTATTTAGAGACACAATAGTCTCTCCACTAGTCAATATGGTTTTCGTAAGGGCCATTCTACCATTGACCCCTTACTATGCTTGGATACGTATGTTCGTAATGCCTTTGCCCATAACCACTCAGTTATCGCCATCTTTTTTTGACTTTGAGAAGGCATATGACACAACTTGGAGGTATAACATCTTGGCCCAGGCCCACTTCTTAGGCCTCTGAGGCAATCTACCATTTTTCCTTAAGAACTTCTAAACTGAGACACATTTCTGTGTTCAGGTTAATAATATGCTTTCCCTGGACTTTGTCCAAGCTGAATGTGTACCCCAGGGATGTGTTCTGAACACAACACTTTTTCTCCTTGCTATAAATGATCTGCCATCTATTCTTTCATTTAATGTTGGGTCATCACTCTTTGTTGATGACTTTGCTATAGCTTGTGCAGGCACTGACTGTCACCTCATTGCAGTTTCTCTCCACATGCGGTCAACCGTGTTTCCAATTGGGCCATTACTCGTGGGTTTAAATTTTCTAGTACTAAAACTCGCCAAATTACTTTCACTAGACATTGTCGTCTCTGATCATCCATTGTATACCTATATGGCTCACGTATCCCAGAACGTGATACGGTCAGGTTTCTTGGCCTTCTGTTTGACCGTCGGTTATCCTGGAAACCTCGCATTACCTCTCTGAAGGCAACTTGTCATAGCCAGCTGAGCCTCCTTAAAACCCTCACTCATCTTTCATGGGGGCTGATCGTAGAACTCTCCTTTGACTACATTCAACCCTAATTTTATCGAAACTAGATTATGGTGACCAGATATATTCAGCAGCTTCTCCTACAACTCTTTCTAGCCTTAATCCCATCCATCACCAGGGATTATGTTTATGCCTCAGTACTTTTCGCTCTTCACCGGTTGAGAGCCTCTATGCAGAGATGAATATTCCATCCTTGATCGATTGCCGTGATGCTCATTGCCTTCGCTATTATGTTCGCTTCATGACCTCAGCAATCCTTTCCATATATAGGTTAGTCACTGATGTTAGTAGACTTTATTTGTTCATCACCCCTGTTTACTCTGTCCCTTTTCTCTTCGCCTACATTAGCTCTTGTCTTCTCTTCAGTTACCACCTTTTTATGTTCATGTAGCATATCACTTTTCCCTGCCCCCTTTGGGAAGTTCCGATGGTTCATGTCTGTTTTTCCCACTGCCATGCATGAAAGCCCAACTGCCTACGGTGGCTTTTCGCTCTCTTTTTCTTAACCACTTTCAATCTCATTCTCATGCCATCGCAGTGTACACCAATGGTTCCAAATCTTCTGATGGCATCGGATTTGCATCTATGCCTGAGTCACCATTTGTGGTCGTTTCCCTTAGTGCTTACAAGCCATACGAAAATTTGATACACCTCATCTTCGTATCCAACTTTAGTTATGCCATATCTCTAGCAAGCACAAAGATAGTTTTTCGTTGGGTCCCTGGTCATGTTGACGTACAGGGCAATGAACAGGCAGGCACTGCTGCACGGTCAGCAGTACATGACCTCCCAGCTCCATATAGAGGTGTTCCGTTCACAGACTATAGCTATTTTGCTGTAATTACTACCCACTTTCGCGCCCGTTGGCAACAACGTTGGTCTGATCTGCTACATAACAAATTACATTCTATTAAACCAAGTACAGTGAACCCCCGAGTAATGAAAAAACTTCATTCCAGAAGCCTGCTCAAGTGCCATTACCGAACGAATTTACTCCCTTAAGGAATAATGTCACGTAGGCTAGTCTATTTCAGATCCCCAAAAATACACTTCCACAAGCACTTACAATATTATACTTACATAATTGTACGATTTCCAGGGTGTTCGTTACTCGGGGGTCCACTGTATAGGTTTCTGGCCGTTAATGTTGAGGTTGGGAGACTACTCTCTCCTATCTTCGCATCACTCACACTCATCTTACTCATGGGCACCTCATGGAGAGATGCCCTGTTCCACTCTGTGAGAATTGTCAGGTTCCAGTTTCTGTTAGTCATATTCTGTTGGACTGCCCCCACTATCAACGAACATGCAGAATTTATCTCCAATGTCGTCACTGGAAAAATAAACACATAAGCAGTATAATGTGATCCTTATTACAAGTTCCACGCAGTGCTTTATCGAATACAGACAGATCTACCTCAGGTAGATCTGTCTGTGACTGATAAAGCCACTGCGTGGGCGAAACGTTGTCAATAAAGGATCACATTATACTGCTTATGTGTTTATTTTTCCATTGTGTCGGTATTTTATACCATTTATTTCCTATGTCGTCACTGCTCTACTGCCCTTACTTTACCTTCTCTTCTTGCTGATGGACCCTCCTTTAACTCACTCTCTCATTGATTTTTTGACAGCAACTGATTTACTGCACAAACTCTAATGATGATGCCTCTAGCATTCCTCACAGCCCTTTCTACCTCAATCTCTTGCTACCCTCTACCCCTGCACTCCATGAACTACATGTAATAATCATCCCTCTCCCTCTTGCTACCCAATACCCCTGTACTCTTCCCTGCCCTGCTGTGCTGTATGACCCTTGTAGGTTTAGCGCTTCTTTTTTATTATAATATAATTTGGACAGGCACCTAAAGTTAGTACCTGACCACCCGGGCTGTAGTTCGTATGTCGGTTTACATGGGGGCATTGACCCCCAAAACCCTCTCCAGGTATAGGAATAAGAATTAATACGTATATGAAGCAGAAGACTATTGCAAAATTTACATTACCTGTATATACCTGAAGTTCAGCAAGATCATAATTTTTAAGATATGGTACACCAAATGTATCAAACACATTGTCTAGATAGTATCACATTAATTATACAGTGGACCCCCGCCTAACGAACACCCTGGAAATCGTACAATTATGTAAGTATAATATTGTAAGTGATTTTGTAAGTGTATTTTTGGGGGTCTGAAATGGACTAACCTACTTGATATTATTTCTTAAGGGAGTAAATTCGTTCGGTAATGGCACATGAGCAGGCTTCTGGAATGAATTTTGTTCGTTAGGCGGGGGTCCACTGTACATCTTTATTAATGTTAAGTAGTTCTAGTGTTTGTCATCCAAAAAATGCTCTACTTAACCATGGACTTTTAAAAAAAAAAAAATATACCAAATTTTTAAAAAAAAATTCAAATAAAATAATTTTATTATAAATAATCCCCATGAGACTAACAAGAAAAGTACAGTGGACCCCCGAGTTTCGTAAAAACTTCACTCCTGAAGTCTGCTCAAGTGCCATTACCGAACGAATTTACTCCCTTAAGGAAAAATTTCACGTAGGTTAGTCTATTTCAGACCCCCAAAAATACACTTCCACAAGAACTTACAAAATTATACTTACATAATTGCACGATTTCCGGGGTATTCGTTAACCGAGGGTCCACTGTAGAGGAATATGGTAATGGAGGATGAATCTCAAATAACTCTAGGGTATAGTTATTGGTGAGAAAAGGTGAGAGTAATAGAGTAATACAGCCTCTCCTCACTTAACGACGTACTCGTTTACCAACGCCTCTGACTTACGACGGGCTCTCTGACCAGTATTCATACCTAAATAATGTATATCAGAGCTGATTTCCTCTATTCTCTTTATTTCAATATACGTACAGTACACTGCTGTATAAACATTTAAAAATGTACCAGAAATGTTATAAATGGTGCAAAGGTGACATTAAAACAATATCAAAGAAGGTTGACACAAATCCACTACCATTATAGTATGCTCCTCACTTAGCAACAAATTCGTTTAACGACGTGGTCTTAGGAACTAAACTCTGTCGTTAAGTGAGGAGAGGCTGTATGCCTTAGTTATTACAGTCTCAGTGCTGTTAGGTAAAAGACACGTGCAACTAATGCGACATTTCACTGTGGCAACATTTCACTCTCCAGGAGCTTTGTCGAGATGGATTACAATATTTTTGACTCAAGATGGGTTTGTTGGAACGTAACCCCATCATAGGTCAAGGAGCACCTGTACCCTACATTTTTGGCAAGACAGTTAAAGAGTGAGTGATGGTCAATGTGTTTCCTTCTTTGGGGGTCACACTCCCTTGGTGGAAAAACGTAGATGTGAATAAAACCCTTACCTTTTGTTTCGCTTCTTCAAACTGAATACGGATTTCTTCGTGTTGTTTTTCTAACTCGGCCTTCTTTTTATCATGAATATCAGTCAGCCTCTGTCTTTCCTGGATGCCTTCAGCCACTATCTGTTTACTGATTTCACGCTTTTTCCTATAAAAGAAAGAG
Source organism: Cherax destructor (assembly GCA_009830355.1). Lineage (NCBI taxonomy): Eukaryota > Metazoa > Arthropoda > Malacostraca > Decapoda > Parastacidae > Cherax > Cherax destructor. Next base: position 389,855 of record WNWK01000717.1, read on the forward strand.
ATTACAACAGAATGTACATAGCATTTACTGCTAATTTGGAGAACTTTATATACTTTTCCAATACTTTTGTTTTGAAAAACTACAGCACTTGGGGAATAGGATGCAATCAGATTTAATCTGAGGAAGGGTTTGTAAAACCTCAGCTTTATACCCCATACAAGTTTGGTGCTTTCCATGAATATAATACTACTACAACTTTACATACTCTAATTTTGGTTTGCTTTGCTAAATTATTTTTTTAAAACCCTCAGTGTCAAGACACTTATTGAGAATTTTTCACCCACCTGGTGGATGAAGAACCCCCTTCCCCCCAGTGAGTGAGAACCCCTCCTGGTGGGTGAAACATATCCTCAGTTTAAAACCCTCACTAAATGAAATATTTTTACTTCCCTATTAAGTAGACAAAGGGTATTAAGTCTTTTCATATCACATTTTTATCTATTTCTTTTACAGTTCTTAGCATTTATTTAATGCTCTTTCTCAATTTCTGTATACATGTGATTCATAATTTCTAAAAAAAAAAAAAAAAATGTAATGTAGAAGGTAAAAGACATACATATATGGACTGATCAAGGCATTTACTAAGGAAACATTTTACCATGATTAGCTTCCTTTATCTTAAGAGAAAGAAGCTAGGGTAGTAAATACAGTTCAAGACATCAGTGAACACTGGTTAAAAGTCGAGTAATATGGTTAAAAGTGGGGTAATATATAAGAGGTGGAGTTGGTAGCATCTGCCTGGAGTGGGCTGGTAGGCCTCCTGCTCTCTGGTGTAACATGGTATCATATAATGATGGTGGTCTTATTTTTCACTAAGAGCAGACAGAGAGACAATACCACAACCACTACCAAGGCTGTCAGGGATCACTATTTGCTGGTTAATAAGCTGATATACCAGCAAATGTTGGTCATCAAGAGGAAGGTGTTCAGAAACTCTCTGTGGATGCCTTGGGTCCATCAAGTGGAGGGAATTAACCCATCACTCCTCCTGGACATATATGGGATAAGATCAGAAAGATGTCTGGGATGTACTCCCCTTGCCCACTGCTCAGCCGTCTCCAACATGTCCCCAGGATGGGCTGTGAGAGTAGAAATCCTCTTGAAGCCAGTCACAGGTGACCCTTCAGAGGTAATCAACACTTTTGCTGGGGGCATCTCCTGTGTGTCTAACTTCAGGAGCTTTGGTCCTGAAGCTAGGGAGTGAGGAATCATGAAACTATGGAGGGTGCCACCCTCTATGGTTTCCAGGAAGGATGAGATACATTATAACTTTTTGCAGCACCTCCCTTCTCTCTTCCTAGCATTTTTAGTGGATAAGTGGGGTGTTTCTCCACTGTTGGTAGCAGTCTGCAAATTACTGCTATCTCTCTGATGCGCTGGTAGAAAGGATGTCGAGTGTTCACCTGGTCTGTTATGGAGACAAAAGTCTGTGTTGCTTGGGTACAGTTTAGCTTCTGCAAAGTCCAGGCCTTGTGGGCCTAACAGATGAGAAGCAAGTTATGAAGAAATTTGGCCCTCTTCCTTTAATTGGAATCATCACTTTGAAATGAATCTGTCAATTGAGGGTTGGGCAAACTCATGTCCCCCATAGCCACCTGTTTGCAGGTGCTCCTGTCCACTCTGTGCAACTTGTGACATGTAGCTGACTGTGGAACACATTTTAACTAATACCCACAAATTACTTTCTGGAGTTCCTTCAGGAATTTCAGGCAACTTTCAGGAATCTTGACATGAATAATTTAATGGGACTTTTAATTAACTGATACTGGTTATTTTAGCCTGGTGTCATGGTATTTATCTGTGTTGTGTGACTATTCATACTAATAGTTATTTATTTTTGTTAATTTTATCTAGGTTTATTTTAAGCCCTTTCACTGTCCAGACACCCAAAATTAATATTGATCTCAATGTCCACATTTAAAAAAACAAAATTTTCTTCTGAAATGGTAAAGAATTTTTTTTTTTCTGAATGTAATGATGCCAAAAGTATGAAATTTGATGGAAAACTTATGGAATTACGCAGCCACAAATTTAGCGGTCAGTGATTTCGCCCACTTTGAGTCTTATTTTAAGCCAATTCCAATGCTCCATTGGAATTGGCTTAAAATTCTTAGCTATTTCTGGTCTACTAACTGAACACAATTAACCACCCTATCAGAACTACCCTATACAGTACACACACGTCTGTAATTTGGCCAATTTTATACAAATTTAAAAAATTCTAATTTAGATATACGTACTGTTAACATTCCAGGCACTAAAACAACATTTCCTCTGTTCATTAATCATGTCCTCAGGCCTCTCGCCTATATTACACTTGCCTTCCAATTTGAATTAGTCGTAAAAAATTCAAAGAATAACCTTATTTCTCGGATATAAAAACATATAACTATGAATGACTGGTCGTGATTTACGGCATCCCAGTACAGTGGCACCCAGGTTTTCATCCTTAATCCGTTCCAGAAGGTCAACCGAAATCCGAAATGGACGAAAACCAAAGTAATATTTCCCATAAGAAATAATGTAAATCCAATTAATCCATTCCAGACACCCAAAAATATTAACAAAAAATAAATTTTATGGAGAATAACTATAATTTTACATACAGAAAATAATGAAAAATAAATATTAATGACTAATTTTAATGGATAAATGAACATTTAAATCACTATTACATACCTTTATTGAAGACTCTTGTTGGCATATGGAAGAAGGTGAGGAGGGAAGAGAGAGAGGAGAGGTTATTGTTTGGAAGGGAAATCCCCCTCCATAATGACTTCAGGTATCAAAGCCCTATCTGGGGTTACTTCCCTTCTTTGTCTTTTACTGGCACTAGGACCAGCTTGAGTCACTGCACCCCTGTTGCACAAAAAAAATCTGTCCAGAGAGGCCTGTTTCTTGCATCTCTAAGTTGCCTAAAATGGGACAAGACATTGTCATTGAACATGTTGCAGACATGGCTTGCAACAGTTTTGTTATGGTGATAATTCTCAGCAAAACTTTGCAACTCGCTCCACTTTGCACACATGTCATTAATCACTGAAGAAGGCACATTGTATCCCCTCTCTTCTTACTCCTCTGAAGCAATTTCCTCAGCTGTGATCTGTTGCTGTTCCAGTTGAAGGTGTTGCAGCTCTTCAGTGGTTAGCTCTTCCCTGTGGTCCTCCACCAACTCTTCCACATCCTGGCCACTCACATCCAACCCCATGCCTTACCACACTGTGTATGCCACTTTGCTTCTTGAATCTGTTGAACCAGCTTTTGCTGGCCTTACATTCACTAACAGCAGCACTCGTTCCATGCATTTTCTTTACGAGATCCGCATGCAACTGCATTGCCTTTTTGCAAATTATCCACTCCACAACACTATTTACCCTTTTTGTAACATCAGCTTCCTTGATTTTTACTTTCACCAGGATGGAACTGAGTGTTGATTTGGACTTCCCATACATCCTGGCGAACTCAGCCACACGTACGCTCTTTCTTGAATTCTATCATGTTTCTCACCTTCTTTACCAAAGGGCTGGCACTCTGAACTTTCTTTGGCCCCATGGTGGCTTATTTCGCAGTCACACTCAGTAAACAAGCACCAAAAACAATGGATGAACGCGCGGAGTATTGTTCACTCGACAAGTGACAAAGGCAGACCGAGTCAGGTACGGCGGCATCCCGGGCGGGCAGACGCAGCTGATATGGATGATTTCCGAGTCAATGTACAAAACCCGGAGTAAAAATTCACCGAAAAAAGTGGTCGAAATCCGAATTGTATGACATTCGGACCAGACGAAAACAGAAGTTTTACTGTAATTGAATTAGACCTACTGAAAACCCATAAAATAGACTAAGGGTGTAGGAATATTTTCATTGTTTTGAGCCTAATTTCAAGCTACTTCTGGTCCTAAAACCAACCAAAATCATCTCTACTTTAGTAGTACTAGTACCATCCGACTTTCGACCTAGCTAGGTTCCAACCATCTCGTCGTAAGTCAAAATGGATGCAAGTCAAACCTTAGAAAATTGCCGACATACTGGATAGGGCATAATGTCAAACCTTTGCTATATAAAGTACCTACATAGTATAGTATGTTACTTTTTACTAAAAATTTTACTACTGTATATCAACATCACAGTTATTGTAATGATTTTATTTTATTGTTTTATTTTTGTATTTATTTTTTACTTTACTTTGTGCTTTTAGTACTGTAAGGCTTAGGAGAAACACTGTGTACAACACAAACAGTTGTTTACTTCCGAGAACATTTGCCCTTATGCCCTGGCACACACTTCATTGCCGTACGGCGGTATGCATCAGCTCGCCCAGCCTTGCTCCCAGACGTACGGTTGTAAGTACGAGTGGTCATATGTCGAGCAGGTCATAAGTCGGATGGTACTAGTATATTTTCCATTTTATCAAATGATACCAAGAAACAGCCAATAAAACCATAAAAATCATCCTAGAAAATACCTCAGTCCTTACTCTGAGCATAACACATGGTCAGTTTTACTATTCCCATTATGCACCATGTGGGGCAGGATTTTTTTATACTGTACACACACACACACACCACACAAACCCATTCTCACATATCTAGGCCAAAATTCACTGCTCACAGCTTATCTGAGGGAGCTGTATCTATAATGTAGATCTATGTGATGGCCACTGAAAGGGTTAAACGTGTTGTATTTATTGTTTCATTGCCAAGAACACTTACGATCTATGTAATCAAATAAATACACTCCACAGTAGAATAAATTAACATAAATATGAGATGTTTTTCCAGTTTTGTTGGAGTGTCGGAAAGAATAACATAGATGCAAACAGCAAATATAGGACACTCTTCTTGGAGAGCTGCAACAGAAAGCACAGACACAATACATGAAGCAAATATCATATATCCCACATGTTCACCTCAACATGAATAGAAACTCCACACAAAAATAAGACTTAAAAATATGGAACTCACTACCAGAATATTCTTATTTATCTATCTGCCAACTGCTTCAAAAATATTGTTGAAAACTCCTGAATCTGATGTAAATACAGTAGGGCCCCACTTATATGGCAGGTTAGATTCCAGGCTACCGCCGGAAAGCAGAACGCCGTTTTTTCCACTTATAAATGCATATAAATGCCAGATAAGTTTATACTAACATATATTAAGTTAACAATAGAACTGGGCATTAAAAACAATAAAATAAAATACACACACAGTACACTCATTACTTACTTAAAATATTTGTAGTCTTAATGTAGGGTGAGAGGTGAGTAAACAAGATAAAACGAATAAACGAGAGAGAACGAGTAAATGAGAGAGGAGAGAGATGCAGAGTATGTAAACAAGCAGACAAATGCTCATTTCCATGTCTGTGAAGCTTATACCATAATACAGTGGACCCCCGAGTTTCGTAAACCCCGGAAATCGTACATTTATGTAAGTATAATATTGTAAGTGCTTGTGGAAAAGTATTTTTGGGGGTCTGAAATAGACTAACCTACGTGACATTTTTCCTTAAGGGAGTAAATTCGTTCGGTAATGGCACTTGAGCAGACTTCAGGAGTGAAGTTTTTACGAAACTCGGGGGTCCACTGTACAAACACCTTACAATGTGTACAAGTATCATTGGCAGATTAAATCACCACCACCAGATGTAGACCAAACAAGATGTAAACTTTGCCAGTTGGATTATTGTCACACCCTGCGTCATTATGTACTGGAGTGTGATAAAATTAATGAATTCAGAGACTACTCACTCAGAAATGTTCAAGATATGTCAAAGTATTTTATCCACAGTGGTATATTACAGACCATTCTGGAAAAATACCCTGACTTTGCTCCCTGTAAATAAAGCATTGACGTGTGTGTGTGTGTGTGTGTGTGTACTCACCTAATTGTGGTTGCAGGGGTCGAGACTCAGCTCCTGGCCCCGCCTCTTCGCTGTCTGCTACTGGGTCTCTGCTCTCCCTGCTCCATGAGCTTTATCATACCTTGTCTTAAAACTATGTATGGTTCCTGCCTCCACTATATCTTTCTCTAGTCCATTCCACTTCCTGACTACTCTGTGGCTGAAGAAATGTTTCCTGACATCCCTTTGACTCATCTGAGTCTTCAGCTTCCAGTTGTGTCCCCTTGTTTCTGTGTTCCCTCTCTGAAACAACCTGTCACTATCTACCTTGTCAATTCCCCGCAGTATTTTGTATGTCGTTATCATGTCTCCTCTGACCCTTCTTTCCTCCAGTGTTGTTAGTCCTATTTCCCTCAATCTTTCTTCATAAGACAGACCCCTGAGTTGTGGAACTAACCTTGTCGCAAACCTTTGCACTTTCTCCAGTTTCCTTACGTGCTTGACCAGGTGTGGGTTACAGACTGGTGCTGCATATTCTAGTATGGGCCTGACGTACACGGTATACAGTGTCTTGAACGATTCCTTGTTAAGGTAACGGAACGCTAATCTAAGGTTTGCCAGACGCCCATATGCTGCCGCAGTTATCTGGTTGATGTGTGCCTCCGGAGACGTGCTTGGCGTTATACTCACTCCAAGGTCTTTCTCCTTTGCCGAGGTTTGTAGCCTCTGTCTGCCCAGCTTGTACTGTGTGTGTGTGTGTGTGTGTGTGTGTGTGTGTGTGTGTGTGTGTGTGTGTGTGTGTGTGTGTGTGTGTGTGTGTGTGTGTGTGTGTGTGTACTCACCTAGTTGTGGTTGCAGGGGTCGAGTCAAGCTCCTGACCCTGCCTCTTCACTGGCCGCTACTGGGTCACTCTCCCTGCGCCATAAGCTTTATCATACCTCTGCTTAAAGCTATGTATAGAGCCTGCCTCCACTACATCGCTTCCTAAACTATTCCACTTCCCGACAACTCTGTGACTGAAGAAATACTTCCTAACATCTCTGTGATGTGTGTGTGTGTGTGTGTGTGTGTGTGTGTGTGTGTTAGTTACCATTTTGTCCTAGGCACATGTCAATTAGACACTAGGCCTGTTGTATGTATGTGTGTGTATGTGTGTGTAGGAAACACTTCAAAATGTTTCTGCCCACCGAATTGAACCCGGCCCCTCCGTGCGTGAAGCAAGAGCTTTACCACTGGGCCACCGGGGGCGTGTGTGTGTGTGTGTGTTAGTTACCATTTTGTCCTAGGCACATGTCAATTAGACACTAGGCCTGTTGTATGTATGTGTGTGTAAGGAAACACTTGAAATGTTTCTGCCCCACCGGGAATGAACCCGGCCCCTCCGTGCGTGAAGCAAGAGCTTTACCACTGGGCCACCGGGGGTGTGTGTGTGTGTGTGTGTGTGTGTGTGTGTACTCACCTATTTGTGGTTGCAGGGGTCGAGTCATAGCTCCTGGCCCCGCCTCTTCACTGATTGCTACTAGGTCCTCTCTCCCTGCTCCATGAGCTTTATCAAACCTAGTCTTAAAACTATGTATGGTTCCTGCCTCCACTATGTCGCTTCTAAGCTATTCCACTTCCTGACAACTCTATGACTGAAGAAATACTTCCTAACATCCCTTTGACTCATAGGAGTCTTCAACTTCCAATTATGACCC